>SNVD02003456.1:0-179443 GCA_013180625.2 Boswellia sacra
ATTTGATGGTCTACGAAAGGAATCTCCTCGAGACACAAAAATTGATCATTATTCTTTATTTTATTTTTCTTTTCTTTTTTTTTCAAAAAATATTGGGTTGCCTCCCAATAAGCGCTTGGTTTAACGTCCTCAGCCCGACGTTGGTTCCATCATGGGAGGGTCGAATCTCCGCTGTGCTTCTCTAGTGGGCTTGGATCCTTCTTTCAACAAGAATTGGTGCATGCATATGGCTGGGCCTTGGATGTTAGCAATCGTCCACCCAATAGCTATTTTGTGATCTATAAGTATTCGGACGAATATCTCTTCTTGTATTCGTGCAAGGCCCATTTCCATTGTAACTCGCAAAGTATCATTCTCACCCAAGAATCCATGATTCAAATGATCTGGAAGTGACTTAAGCTCCAAGGCAGGGGCTGTCATCACAGAAGGAAGAATTTTCTCATTAGATAAAGGAAATTGTATGCACAAAACATCATACCTATTTATGGTTATAGCTATGGTCTCATCTAAGCTTGCCACAACTTTCTCCATTTCTTTGGACACTTGTATCAAAATTTCTGACTCCTTAGAATTTTTTGTCCCTATGTGCTCATTAATAGCTATATCCAATCCATTCTTGCGAGTTAACTCAAAACATTGTTGTGGCAAAGAATCAACAACGTCAACTGCAAAAACAGAATGTAAGTCAATAGAGTACCTTATTGCCTCAAAAATATTGAAACATATCACCTTGCCATCAAACTCTATGATGAGAGTGTCATCACAAACATCAATCTTGGTTCTAACAGTTTTCGAGAATGGTCTCCCCATAAGAATCGGTGTTGGATTAGGAGATGTTTCATCCTCTATTTCAAGAACATAAAAGTCTACTGGGAAAAGCAATTGATTCATCTGCACAAGCACATCTTCCACAACTCTTTTGGTAGATGCATTAAAACGATCAGCAATTTGAATGGTAATACCAATTTCCGCAAAAGGTCCAAGATTTAAAGAATCATAAATAGAATATGGAATGATGTTAATAGATGCTTCTAAATCTAACATAACTCTTTCAAACATGTTTTTAGCAATGGTGCATGGCATGGTGAACGTACCTGGATCTTTGCACTTTGGAGGAATTTTCCTTTGCAATACAGCTGAAACATCTTCCCCCACACTTACTTTCTCATTTCTTTTTAACTTTCTTTTGATGGTGCATAACTCCTTGAGACATTTTGTATAATGAGGTACTTGCTCGATAGCATCCAGAAGTGGTATATTTACCTCGATTTTGTGAGAAGTTTCCAGGATTTCTTGTTCTTGTTCCTCCTTCGATTTTGCAAATCTACTAGGAAAAAGTGGAGGAGAAACATATGAAGGAATGAGAGTTATAAGATTTACCTGAGAAGTCAGTGTTTTGTTCATGGTGGAAGTGGTGTCATCTCCTTCATCAGTTTGTGATTTCTTTGGCAGGACATCTAAATGCTGCTCTCATTTTGCAAAGTTATCGCACAAGAATTCTCTCTTGGATTGATCATCGTTTGACAAGATAATTCTTCTGAGCCTTGGCCCTCGAATTTTCTCATGCTAGTGGCCAATTGTCCCATTTGATTTGCCAGGTTTTGGATACTTGCCCCAGTTTCCTGCTGGAATTGCATTGTGTTAGTGGCAAGTGCATTAACAATATCCTGGAGAGATATACCTGAGTTTTGTGAAGCTGGTTGCGGTGTTGGATGGGCATTGGTGGTGGTTGCATTTGAAATGGTTGCTGCACTCTAGGTTGATTAAACCTTGTGGCCGATTTGGTATCACATTTGGAGTGATTGGTTGATGATTCCAGTAACTGAAATTATGGTGATCTTCCCATCCATCATTGTAAGTGTTAGAGAAAGGATCATACCATTGCCTTGTTTGTCCTGGAAATCCACCCATGGCATTGGCTTGTTCCATATATTCTTCTTGTAAAGTTGGATACATGTCGATTGGATGCTCCATCATAGAATATATCCCACATTCATAAGATTTTTGTATATGTCCTACAGCCATGTTTTCCACAAGAGAAGTTAGCTCAAAAAGTTGTTGTTCAATGTTCGGAGTGCTTACCTCATTTATTCTCCATGGTAGTTGTGTCTCAAATCCGCCACTGAATTGATAGAAGTTTACTGCCATGTCGTCTAAACACAAACAATCAGAAAAGAAAAACAAAGAAAATAGGAATCAACAATGAAAACAAAATAACAAATCGATTAGAAAATCAATCCCGGGCAACGGCGCCAAAAACTTGATGCGTTCGAAACTAGCAAGTATACTAGTCGCACAAGTAATAAAGTGATAAGTAAGATATCGTTCCCACGAGGATTGATTCTAATTGAATTTGTTATTTCCAGCAACAATAAACTAAACAGGGGGGAATTTTTGTTGAATGCTTTACTAAATAAAATAAGAATGCAAGTAAAGAATAACAAAACAGAAAGTAAATTTGAATGAAAAATCAATGGGAGACACTTGGTTAAGGGTTCTTTCTCTGCCACAAGATATGAATTTGTGAATTAACATAGAATTGTAATCCAATTACAAAATTGAAGTTATCAACCGTAGATAACAACAAGCTCTGTTATCCCAATCTTTCCTTACTTTGTTGTTAAATTAAACTAGCTCTTTATTTAATCTCTATCCATTAAACAACCTAGAACAAGCTCTCTGAGTTTAATTCAATGGATGCATTATTATAAGAAAGATAGGTTGATCTAAGCAATAAACACACAAGCTCGGATTATTTAACTTAGGTTATATTCTCCAATTGTAATCTCTGATCACAATTGTGCTACTAATGATTAGAAATTCAAGACAATTACGGATCAAGATTTCTAGTCTAGCAATAAATCACAACCAGATTATAGTCAGTTGGCCACTCAAATACAATCAGCAAGCAATCATAAGCATTAAATATGGGAGAATACAAGCAACTTCAATTAGAGAATTGGATAAACAATTCCTTACACAATCAACTTACAAAAACCATATCAGGGGCTTTGAAATCACCCTCAACCAATTCAGATTCAGTTACACATGTTTAAGAACGTGGTAAATACAATACAACATGGAGACATTCCAGAAAATGAAAGGAAGGGAAAAACTTAGCAAATTTGATGTAATTCTCTTTGGATTGTAGTTCTTCCTCTTTCCAAGCTTCCGTTCTCCTTCAAGAACTCCAAGAGATGAAAGAATTCCAGAGCTGCAGCCTCCACCACGTTCTCCCCTCTTCAAATTATGAAAATAAACCCTAAAATGTGTTTAAATACTGTGCTACAGTTACTTGCTACAGTGCCCCGTATTATACATGCTACAGTGACTTGTGGAATTATATTTCTATACATCTCACACTGTTTTGATTAAAACTTTTGGTACACTGAATGGATTTATAAACCGTAAATTTCTCCAGAAAATAGACTTCGAGAGCTTTCCAACGGTATATAACATGTCATCGGATTCATGGTATATCAATACAATTAAATCCGAGAAGATCACTGACTAGCAGAGGTGAAAATGAAGGGTTTTACTCCATTTTTGTGCAAGTTGCTCCAAAACTCCTACAAACATCAAAACCACACAAAAACATAAAAATACCAAGGAATATAGCAAAGAAACATGGACGAATTGATATAAAAGTAATACATAAATAGACACCTATCAGCCATTAGCTAAATAGATGATTTCTTCGGACAATGATACATTTGACGTCTCTTGTAAGGAGTGAACCTATGAAAATACATATAGTTAGCAACAAAAATCCCTACAGCTACAAAATATTACCTAAATTTCTTGTACTTACATGATCTCAAAACCATTCGTGAAATTTTCTGTTATGCTCTTTTTGAATTTCATGAATAGAAGAACGAGGCATTTCATTATGAATTTCATTGAGATGCTTTCTGTGTTAGAAGACATTGGAAGATGTAAAAAAGATATAACAATAAAAAGAACAGGGGTAATAAAGGAAAATTGTGCATATCTTACTCTCGAAATGGATCAATAGAAGTTGTATTGACTAGCACATATCTATGTGCTTGAACCCAAGAGATATGATCAAGTTCGAATTGTTGTCCTTCAACAGAGGTACCATCCTTGTTCCGAGGTCCCCGATTGAGTTTAGTTTCCACTTCATCGAGATATCTTGAACAAAAGTTTGTGCACTCATCCATTAGGTATCCTTTAGCAATAGAAGCCTCATGATGTGCACGATTACGCACATATCTCTTCAGAGTTAGCAAATACCTAAAGAACCCATGAAATCTATAAATACCAATCAATTCATATATAATGTATGAAAATTACGAGACATTAACATGGTAGTGGATAGTACCTCTCAATTGGATACATCCATCTAAATTGAACTGGTCCCGCTAATGATGCCTCCTGTGCAAGATGAATAGGCAAATGCTCCGTAATATCGAAGAATGAGGGTGGAAAGATTTTCTCAAGATGACACAATGTAAGCACCACTCTATCTTGAATATTATTTAAATCTTCTTCAGTGTTCACTTTTGAGCACAATTGCTTAAAAAAGTTTGCCAATTCAATCAAAGTGGCAACGACATTTTTCGGTAATGCTCTTCGAGCAACAAGAGGAAGCAGTTGTTGTAGTAGTATATGATTGTCATGACTTTTCAAACCTGCAATGCTTCGCTCTTTTATGTGAACACGATAAGAGATATTTGATACATAACCATCTCGCAACTTCACTTTTTTCAACTCCCTAAGAAAGACATCTTAATTTTCTTTGGTCATTGAGAAGCATGCAGAAGGTAAATATAATTTGTTGGCCCCCCGTTCTTGAGGATGCAATGCTTTTCCAATTTTCATATCCTTCAAATCATAGCGAGCCTTCAAATTATCTTTCGACTTCCTAGGATCCCCCAACAATGTCCAAAGTATATTGTCACAGACATTTTTCTTAATGTGCATTACATCAAGATTATGTCTAATCAAGTTATGCTCCCAATATGGTAGTTCAAAGAAAATACTTTTCTTCTTCCAGATGTTTGTCTGATTTTGGGGATTATTCATTCTCCGTTGAAGATCTTCTATCTTATATTCAGTTAGTGTATCTTGTACTTGTTGTTTTATATCAAAACCAGATAACCGAGATGGAGCAGGTCTCATATCAGCTCTACCATTGAAGGAAATCCTATCCTTTCAAAATCTATGAGTAGTAGGTAAATATCGCCGATGACCCATCTAACAAATTTTTCTACTATGAGACAACCATTTGGAAACTGTATTTCCTAAACAACGAGGACATGCTTTCTCCCCTTTTGTACTCCAACCTGATAGATTCGCATATGCCGGAAAGTCATTGATGGTCCACAACAATGCTGCGTGTAGCTTGAACATTTATTGACACGATGCATCATAGATTAGTACGCCTTCACTCCATAATTCTTTCAATTCCTCAATCAATGGTTGCATGTAGACATCAATTTTATTTCCAGGACCTTTAGGACCATCAATGAGTATAGACAATATGAAAAAACTTTCTTTCATACATAACCAAGGAGGCAAGTTGTACAATATTAACACAATAGGCCATGTACTATGTGCTATAGACATAGTCCTAAAAGGATTAAATCCATCAGCTGCTAAGCCAAGTCTGACATTATGACAATCAACAGCAAAATCTGGATTTCTTTCATCAAAAGTTCTCCAACAAAGACTATCAGCTGGATGCCTAAGAACACCATCTTTAATGCGATCTTCTGCATGCCATCGCATAGGGGAAGTAGTTTTTGAGGACATGAATAATCTTTTTAACCTAGAACTTAATGGAAAATATCTAACTTGCTTTGCAGCTATCTTCCCATGCAAACTTGATGCATCGTTCGACTCATCCAAGTTTTTGTAGCGAGCCATTTGGCATATGCAACATCTATCCGAATTTGCAAACTCGCCTCTAAAAAACACACAATTGTAAGGACAAGCATCCTAGGTCTTGTACGTAAACTCCAAGTCGGTAGTTATCTTTTATGCTTCATAATATGAAGAAGGAATTTTGAATTGGTTAGGAAAGGCCTTCTTCAAAAGTTCTAGTAACTTTGTCAGTGACTTGTCAGTCCATTCGTGCAACATCTTAAGTTGCAAAAGTTGAACAGTAAATGAAAGGGAGGTAAAATTTTCACAACCCGGATACAAGGGACACTCTGCCTACTCAAGTAGCTTTAAATATGTTTCAGTTTCACTATCTAATGGGTTACTACTACCTTCACCTAAAGCATTATGCGGAATCCCCATGGCCTCATGTATCATTCCAACCATATCATCACCCCCTGTAGATTCATCACCAACTACAAATTGTTCGTTACGTTGGTTAGACTCTATAGGCGTATACTGTTAACCATGTAAGGTACACCTTTTGTACGTTCGCAAAAACCCATTACATATTAAATGCTCCCTTGCTGTGTATTTATCCATAAGATATCGATTGTGACATTTCTTACAAGGACATAATATTCCAGTGTCATTCACCAAATTACCAAAGGTAAAGTTTAGAAATCCCTCCACCCCAGTGAAATATGCTCGACAGCATCGATTTGGTAAGTCAATCCAACTCTTATCCATGAAAATTTCCCTTAAAAGTAATAAATACAATTCAAATCACTTTAAATTTATTCATGCACAACTGAGTAAATGTAATATGAAACCTTATTGTAAACATTTGTGTAAAAGGTTGGTGGTCCTATCCCATTCAAGAATGAATAAGTTTGGACTATAAATTAGTAGTTATGTGTTGCTCCATCTTAATGAAAAATTCGGCAGCATCTCCCCACAGTTCTCCAAGTACACACATATATAGTTGATTGAATACATGTGTCACTTCGAAGTTCAAAAATTAACACAAAACACACAATCATCTATTATGTACTTAGAGAACATGAGGAAATGTAACCAAATTTTTTGTTTAGATGGAACAAAACATTACATAGTAATTTATAATAAAAACTTATGCATTCTCAAACTGTCCAAGTTTGGACAATTCAAGAATCATTACTAGACATACACTCTTCATTGTCATCTATCAGTGAAAATGAAAAGAAGATATATGTCGAATAATAATTCTTGAACGGGGTCTAAGCTTACATGCGTAAGTAACAAATGAATATGACAACTATAATCCATGTTAATAAACTGTTCAATAAACACATGAAAACATAACATTTATAACAAAACATAAAAGCATTTTCCGCACATCTTACAAAACAACCGATGTAAACCTTCTTATTTTGGCTCTGGTGGTTTTGGTTTATCTACAATGCTCACGTACAAGGGTTTGCTTCAATTTATTTTTCTTAGAGTGGGCGGCTAGTTTGGGACTTCTTTGTTTAGTGGGCCGGTTCTCTATTCTTTTCTTTTTTTTGGGCATTAGTGGGCTGGTTTGCTTTAATTTATTTTCTTAGTGTGGGCTGGTTTGGTACTTCTTTGTTTAGCGGGCTGGTTCTCTATTCTTTTCTTTTTTTGGACATTAGTTGGTTGGTTTGCTTTAATTTCTTTTCTTAGTGTGGCCTGGTTTGGTACTTCTTTGTATATTGGGCTGGTTCTCTATTCTTTTCTTTTTTTTGGGCATTAGTGGGCTGGTTTGCTTTAATTTCTTTTCTTAGTGTGGGCTGGTTTGGTACTTCTTTGTATATTGGGCTGGTTCTCTATTCTTTTCTTTTATTGGGCATTAGTGGGCTGGTTTGCTTTAATTTCTTTTCTTAGTGTGGGTTGGTTTGGTACTTCTTTGTATATTGGGCTGGTTCTTTATTCTTTTCTTTTTTTGGGCATTAGTGGGCTGGTTTGCTTTAATTTCTTTTCTTAGTATGGGCTGGTTTGGTACTTCTTTGTATATTGGGCTGGTTCTCTATTCTTTTCTTTTATTGGGCATTAGTGAGCTGGTTTGCTTTAATTTCTTTTCTTAGTGTGGCCTGGTTTGGTACTTCTTTGTATATTGGGCTGGTTCTCTATTCTTTTCTTTTTTCGGGCATTAGTGGGCTGGTTTGTTTTAATTTCTTTTCTTAGTATGGGCTGGTTTGGTACTTCTTTGTATATTGGGCTGGTTCTCTATTCTTTTCTTTTTTTGGGCATTGTGGGAGTATAGTTCTTACCAACTTTAGAAGTATGGTACCGAATAATGTTTTTAAGTCAATTTTATGGGAGTATTTAGGTGGCAAATTAAATCAACTTGCTGCTTGCTCTTTCACTGCTTTACTTATTGTTTTAAACTCATTATACTGTGTATGATAGTGTGTTTTTATTCATCTTACTTATTGTTTTAAGTGGGCTGATTTCGGATCAAAACATAAACACAAACACTAAAATGGTACATGTTCCACCAACTAAAAAAATTATTAACGACTAAAGAATAATAAGGAAAGCAACTTCTATGATTCTTAACAGTCGCAATATATAAATGCGGTGAAACTTGAAATGCATACCAGATGCCTGATGGAGTGTATCCAATGTGGATGAGTCCCAAAGATCCTAAAATGAAATGGAAAAAAGTCAGCAGATAGACTAACTTCAGGCTGAAATGTCTTGTTTTATGAATTTTACAATTCTTCATTGTTAGTTTGAACTGTCGTGGGTTCAGCCACATTATGGTATTTGGATTTAGTCTTAGTCTAAACATGTTCAGTTGCATGTTCTTGCATGCCTTGCTTTGATTGCAAAGAGATGTTGCATCTTGAAATATCTCTAAATGTTAGCCAATTACTGAACCAGCACACAATAATTTTCATCAAAAGCCCATTAACTTTCTTTTCATTGGAAGTCCAATAATTAAGCTTTTTTGTTTAATAAATTAGCGTTTTTTTTTCGAATAATGGTTAAATGACCTAATAATAATCAAATCGGCACAATCCAAAGAAAATCCAGCAGAAATCATGGTAGCACAAAGGAATAATATACATATTACTAACGGATAAACATCTCTATCTGCCACAAATAATGATTTAGAAATTAAAAAGTTGGACAAATTGTCACCATATATTTAATTTAAATGATAAACAAAACATAATCCTCCTTTGATCGATTATCATATCTTTTTCATTAGCTACCGTCACCCATATCTAAAAATACCAAAAAAAAATTTATAGCATAGAATCATATCAGTGCAGAGAAAGAGAGAAGCAATTGATTTTCTTTTAATTTTTCTCGTCCAGAATACAAAGAAACTAGTAGTGTTGCTTGGAAAGGTCCCTCGGGTACTCTCGACTCTGATAAAACTTTAATTTACAACCAGAGAAGTTCGCATGCCATTTTGTTATAGAGAATTATATAAGACCAGACAAAAAAGATATTACATTTCATTGCTGAACATCGTTACAGTGTAAGATTCATTAACAAGAGATGCCAGCAAAACTTTCGACTAGGGTACAAAAAAACAACCGAAACAAGGTTTTTTCATAGGATCATGTTTCAACTGTCATAAACTCATAAACCGTTGCGTAGAATTGTCAGTAATTTCAGTAAACTTAGTATTGTTTTCATATGCAATGCCAGTCCAGAAGAAATATAACCAAGTCAAGAACCAATATGATGACAGAGAATCTAGTCAACATAAGGAAAACTTTAACTAATTTACCATGGTGGACAGAACATAATGGAACAGAGCATCACGTATTCATGAACATAATTAACTGAGGTTTTGATTTCAGTAACCAACAATCAAAATCAAACTCAAACTCAAAATCATAGAACTCATCAACCAGGGATCAAACTCAATATCACATCCCAGAATCACAACCACCCGAATCAGAGCACCATGAAAATCGCGGCCATAAAAAGCACCAGGCACAGCCACCGAAACACCACATCACCAAAAAACAAAAAAAAAAACACAAAAATAAATCGGGTTTTCTAGTCATCACAATAATAGACAACAACCTCAGTAATCAATCGAGAGTGGCGATTGTGCGTAGTTCATGGAATGGCCATGGAGTGAAAGGAAGGAGAATAAGAACTCATAAAACCAACAGAAGAAACGATTACATCATTTCGTTTAAAGTCTTACTGATAGGTTTAACAGGTGCCTACCAGCATCGTTTTGCAGCCTCCTTCGATGATCGGGCAGAGATTTTGAGTGGTGAAAGAGTAGTAGTTAACAGCGAAAGCTACTTGAGAGTGAGGGTTGTCGTCTGCGCCTAGTTCGATCGCCGTGTACTCCAGCAAGCAAGTTCAGAGACACAGCTCTCTAAAGCATGCGATTGCTTGGACTTAATTTTCTGTATGTGCTCTCTAAAGCATGCGATTGCCTGGACTTAATTTTCTGTATGTGCTCTCTAAAGCATGCGAATCTGGGATTGATAATCCACAAGCAGAATCGAGATGCGAAACCGGGACTCAATCGAGTTTCAATTGAGAGAAGACTTGAGAGAGACAAGCGGGTATTGTTCAAGGATGGGGGTAAGGGCAAAATCGTGTTGGGGATTTTGGGTCGAGATGCGAAATTGGGACTCAATCGTGTTTCAATGGAGAGAAGAGTTGATAGAGACGAGACGGTATTGTGGGTGAGGGCAGAATCATGTATGCAGTGGGAGAGAAGAGGTGAGAGAGACAAGACAGTAGTGTTCAAACGTGGGGTTAGTGCAAAATCGATTTGGGGATTTTGAGGCCCTTTAAACGGCGGTTCCCAAAACCGTTGCACATATTTTCGCGTAAATCTATCTGCGGTGGTTTTTAAAAACCACCGCAGATGGGCGTATTATAAGCCGCCCCTTCTTGTAGTGCCTTTTAGATAACTCGGTTTAGTCTTCCCTCGCTCTGTCCTTCTACTTGAGGTACCATTCTATTGCGGGTCTCTCCAGCAAATGTATGAAAAACTTCAAGACTAACTCTCTGATTAGTCTAGTCATGCCTATCATAATGGCATAAAGTCAGAGATGGGACTTTGGTTCCCATTCTTAGAAAACTTGACTAAGTTTGTCATCTTGAACTTAGGCGATAGACCCTCAATTTGCATGTTAGAAAGATCCTCTATCCCTTCCAAACTTGTCTTCTTCACCATTCCTTATGGCTTCTCTAAGTCCTTAGAGAATTTCTTCATGGCTTCTAATTGTTTAGCCTTCTTGGCCCTTAAATACTCCTCTTCATTAGAAAACTCCTCGCTATTTTGATTTTCTTGATCTCTAAATTTTCCATCTTTGGACCCATGGTGGGTCTCTATTAGATTCTTCACCATTTGGCCTTGTGGTGGGTGTTATGTTCGGCGGCAGTCTAGTGGTGATCAGATTTATTATTTTTAGCATCTGCTATTTAATGGCATCTATATTTGCCCTTATCTAATCCATACTACCCGTGGTGCCGTAGTCTGTCATTTTTTTCCTGATCTTTTCTTCCATTGATTCAACTGTGTCCTCCTCTATTTCCCCAGTTTCAACTCTATGTAAATGGCCTTCTTGCCTAATCTAAGCTATGATGGCTACAAAAAAAAACAAAAGGTTATCATGATACATATATGCATGTATGCATGAATGCAATGCTCACACATAGCACAAAAGAATAGTTGTAATGCAATCAGCCTTCCAACCTTATTTCTCCCACACAAGTGGTGAAGTCATCTTCCTAGGATTCTTGCTTTGTCTCCTTACAAACAGGGGATTAAGAGCCTACAGACACTCTCCCTAAACTTGAATAAACGCCTTAGTATCCAAATTTCATGACAATGACGCACAATTTTATGTTGATAGTGCACAGACAATGTGCAACATTATGCCAAATACGTGCAATCAACGTGTAGGAAGCATGTAGGCAATGTGCAACATCGTGCCAATTGCATGCAACCAATGTGCAAAAAGCGTGCAGGCAATGTGCAACATCGTGCCAAATGTGTGCAATCAACATGCAAGAAGTATGCTACCATTGTGTAGGTTGCAATCGCTATCACTACTTGGATTCTAAGGGTTGATCCCTCCTATGCATACAATAGACAAAAGGTTTTGGGTGATCCTAGTGATTGTTGCTAAGTTTATCTACCATGAGCTTGCTCTCACGTTCAATTACTAATAGTCCCTTTAAATGAGAGGTACGTCTTGCAAGATGGCCTCTTTGTATATCAACTTCATGATACATGCTCAAAGTGGTGGTTATTAGTGACATGGGTCCCCAAGGCCCCATACAAAACCCACCAGTCAGATACAAGGCAGTTGTGCAGTGTGTGAAAATGTGGTGATGCAAAAGGATTAAATTAATAACAAAGAATTATAGAACTCAGTATTCCTAATCGGAATCAACTTCTCTAGGTCGCAAGTGGAGTTCCCACTATGAGTAGGGCTTGCATCCTGATCCAAGCACTTGCGACGTTGGCACTGCTTTTCTCAAGCTCCTTTCAGATGCTTGTAGGGCTGCACAAATCAGATCACGGACACAAGACCCAAAGAATGATAAAATCACCACCCAGGTAATTAACCAAGGGAAAAATTGGATGACAGCAGTCGATCCCTTACTTCTTCAGATCTAACTACCCATCACCCATTCAGAGCTGAGTTTGGGAAGTTAAGTATGGGTTACACACCCACCCACACCACCACCACCACCCCCCTGGGATGTTAATCTGGCCTCCGCTAGGGTCTACTGAGTTTTAAGTTCTAGGTCATTAATGCTCTCCTATCTTGAGCTTACATCTTATTATGCAAACAACCTTTTTTAATCTTTTTATTCTATGTGAGGAGATAACAGTTTATATGCATTCATAGAAAGAAGTAGAAGAATTGATTACATTTCCATCAAACATGGGAAAGCGATTGAGGATTACAACCATTCCATATAATAATTGCAAATAAATTAAAAAAACATTATAGACTAAAGGAGTCTTTGACTAACCCTTCATTATCAAATAAAGACATTAGCAATAAATGAATATTAATCTAAATATGGCGTTTCTATAGTAATTATGACATCTTTAATCATTAATCAACTATACTAAGCATGCATAATTATCATCTAAACATCATATAATCAACTACTAATTAACCATTAATTATGCTTAATTAACCAATAATTGACGACTAATTATCGACTAATGATGCATAATTAGTGACTAATCAACTATATAATTAATTACCAAACATGCTTCATTAACTATTAATTAAGTACTGCTAATCCTAAACTAACCATGACAATTAACTACTAATTAACTATTACTAATTCTAAACTAAACATGGCAATTAACTGCTACTAATCCTAAACTAAACATGGCAAAAATATTTACACCAAAATATTGATTTTTAGGTATCTTCTACCCCAAAATCGCTTGCCTAGAACTACAAGCTGGATTTCCTTATATAGGCTCTCAAAGGTCGCCAAATGATCACTTTTCCCAATGTGGGACTAGAGCTACAGGTGTACGATTGCAATGCCATAGGTGTACACCTATTAGCTACAAGTGTACACCTCTAATGACTAAGGGCGCCCATGCACTGCCTCTTGCTAGAGCCATATGCCTCTATGCCTCTTGCTAGAGGCACCAACCTTGCCTTATAGGCACTGACCCTTTTTTAGGTTTACACACTAACATTTATCGTTTAGGCGCGTTGTCCCTAGGCCCTGGAAGGGGCTTCCTGCTCCTTTTCCAATCCCCCGCGGTGACCTTATCGCGAAGGTCGATCCATATATGTGTCGGACGGGCATGATTCCTAGAGTCTGGACTACTCCTAACCTGTACCGCACTAATCTCGAGCTTACTTGGCTATCTACCCCTTTCATGGTATTAATTCTCAGTGTCCTTGCAAGTCTAGAAAAGACTCTTGATTAATGTCTCTAACTATCATCACTGAGCCTCAAAACCATAACCAAAATTCTAATACTTACAATTTAACAGAAAATAATGAAAATAATAATAGAATTACCTTTTCTTACAGGGATTGCTATTATAAAATCTGATATGTCTTCCATATCCTATAAAATAAAGAAAAATATTCAATTAATAGAAAAGCATGTCACCTTTTTTTTTTAAAAAAAAAATTCATATTTAAGCTTACATAGCAGTATTGTAAGGACCATGCAAGCCATTAAAGAAGATAATATTGCTACCAAACCTCTTCAAAGCCTCTTTAATATGCTGCAAACAACAATATATAAAATCAACTACAATAATATATAATAATCCTAACATTAACGGATATTTAATTAAGTAACATGAAAAGGAAAGTAATTTGGAAGAAAATAATTAACAAAGACTCACATAACCACCAAAAGTAGTGTTGATCCAATGTGGTCTTGGGTAGACTCCAAAAGTTTTCTTACAGTCTTCCATGTAGTCCGTTAAATTAAACGGAGATGTCGGAAACATTGTATCATTTTGGCCACGACCGACTGGTATTACAGGTTCACTACAAGTCTGCATGCAATACATCAAAACAATTTAACTAATAGATGATTAGGGGAAGAGATGAGCTTGTGCTTGAGCTTTAATTTGCTTACCTACCAGTTCCAGCTGTTGACGCCGTTGCAAACCTCATTCACTGGATACTTTGGAGGAGCATCATACTAAGCTACCACCGAGAATAGAGTGTATATGTAATCCTTCAAATCTGAAGCATGTTTCAGAGGTCTGCTCGTCGATTAAGAGTAAGCACAGTTAGATTTTTTTATTAGATATTAAAAGGGAGAGTCATTGATAATTTTAATTTATTAATTACTTAGTTGCAAGTTTTGAACTCTTACTAAGGGCTTTGAGGCCATTGCCTTCGGCAGCAGATTTATCGATTGCATCCCACGATTGTTTAACGGTCTTTTAGCAACCCTCACTAGCTTCCTGTATCAATTAAAAAAATGCACCACGATTTATAATTAAACAAAGATCATCAGGAACTTGTTTCTGAAAATTAAATGATCTACCGTCCAAAAAAACCTTATCCAATCATGGTTTTGAAACATTTATTAGAATCTGAAATCAATTTGTTTAGTATTTGATTTCTTACCCTAAAATCCTTGGTAACACGGACGTGGGATGCATTTAATGGGGTGATGTTATCAAAATAGAGAACTGGGGCTGATGAGGCCAATACTCCTACGGCAATGCAAGGGTATCTCAGGCGAACCATGCTGATGCAGCAAGCACCGATGTTAAAAGCAAAACAAGACACATTCATTGATGAGAGCCAAAACTCCTTTCTAAGTAATTAATAACTTAAATCCAAATTTTAACATGGAACAGATGTAAACACAACAAATTATAACATGTAACAGATGTAACCACAATATCTTTAACATGTATCAAATTACATACCGCCACCACAAGATCCTCTGATAACAACTACTGGAGAAGCATCTGCTCTAAGTTTGATAAATAGTTATTAATGTTTTCTGAAAAGTTTAGTTTTTCTAATAAAATAAAACAAACAAATTTTAACAGATAATCTGGTTTTCAGCTCCAATGATATTATTTATATACAATATGTTCAAACTTAAATGCATTGACATGAGCCTGACCTAATACAGATGAAATTTCCTTTTCTCTCCTAGTTGTAGACTTGAGCTTTGGTTTCTAAGCTGGGAATTTGATCAGGACCACAAAGTTTGAAGCCTGCATCACATTTCATATAACAAGACGCATAACCTTTTAGATTCTGTAAATTATTCATCATCATGGCTTTAATCTTAAAATTTTGAAACTCATTCATGTGAACATAATATATATATACACACACACACAGACTAAAAGATATAACTATATTTTTGACATGGTCAGAAATGTTATCATATTTATAAAATATATACTTCTAAAACTATAGAAGCATCTTCAAGTTTTTCTTAAAGGAAGAATAATTTGCTTTTAGATATTGTTGTCTTGAACTGTATAATGATGATATGAACATATAAAGTTTATCAAGTTCAAGAATTTCGGATTGAAACTAATTAATGTCTACATATATTATTGGTGTACTGGCCGGTCTCGAACTCGGTAATGATTCTCCCGGCATTAAATATTCAACTCGTAGAAATATTGGCATAGCCCTTTTCTGCCTTGGGACACTTCAGTTACCTAAAATAAAATAAAAAAGAAATTAAGTATTAAAATAAAAAAAGTATTAAAATAAAGAGAGAGAGAGTTACCAACCGTTGAGGTGATGATGCCTGATCTGATGTGAAGGAACAACGAAAGGAATAGAACCTTGACAAAGATTAAGGTAAAAGAGGTCAGATGAGACAATAGAGGAGATTTTTTGCATTTGACTGGACATGATCAACTTATTAATATTATTTAATCTTCTTTCACGAAAGAACTAACAAAATAAAACTGTATCTATAGTTTTCTTTCTCTGTTACATCCAAATGTTGTAAAACTAACTATTTCCTGTTGTTCTGGAATTAAATGCCATCTAATTCCCAATACTATTGCTTACTCAATAAGCTCATAGTCTATCATAAAAGCCAAAGCCGCACATGCAATTCCCCTAACAATTTAAATTGGAAACTGCTTTCAAGAGGGATAACCTAAAATCAAACACAAAAAGTCTAGATGGGTTTATGATAAGTTATAATATAAAAACAAAATGCATCACTTGATCTCACAAGCCATGATCTTCAGGCATAAGCTTACCCATTATATGTAAGACCAACTACACATGCTAAAATTGGGACAACGATTAGGTGAAATTCAGGCTAACAAACACAGAACATAAATTAAACAAAGCCTCCATCACGACCAAGGTTACACAATACCCGGTCATTCTCTCACAAACAGAATATTTTTTTGCAAAACTGTATATTTCTGGGCATCCTATTTATTGCATGACAAGAATACTTTTAAATACCTATCTTAAACTAGTGAAGAAGCTATCAGGTGTTATGCAGTGCTCTCAGAAAATCATATTTAATTCTACAGTATCAAAATCTCAAACAGATCAGTCATACCTTCATTACCATACATATCAGTCATGTCTCCAATGTATCTCCAAATGTAATCAAAGAATTAAAATAAAATAAAATAAAAAAGGCCCACAAAAATCCAGAGAATAAATAAATGAATTGTCACAAACAAAAGAATTGTACTCGTGACATCTAACTAAAAAGCTGATTAATTATTAAAGACAACTATGCTAAACAATAATTAACATTATACTGTCTCTCAAATTCAAATCTTTTGTTATTTTTAAATCTGTAAAGTAAAAGAACATTGAATACACATTATACCTAGAAAAAGAAAAAGAAAATTGACATTGTAGAAAGAAATGAATACCCAGAAATTAAGCAAAGGATAGATACGCCACAATATATAGAATAATTAACTAACATCAATTGAATTGAAAGAATACGGGGCTAAGCTAGATTTTTGGATTTCTATAAATAAATCATTTTGTACAAAAAAAAAAAAAGATAATGCATTTTGACAGGCATTTTGACGGTGAAAGTACTCGTGATATCTCAAATAAAATGCATTTTGTTCATGAATTTTGAAATTGGAAATCATTTATATTGAAGCAGCAAGTTTTGGAAAGAATAGTACCTTCAAGTTGAGCTTCTTCCCCTGGTAAGGTCAGACTTGAGCGAAGGAAAGCAACACTTTTGCCTCCTTTGCAATCGATGAGCAGGCAAACAGAAGCAGTAAATCCAATTGCTATGCAAAGTAAAAGTCAAAAAATGAAGTAAAATAGAAAGAGAGATTTGACAGTGAGGAAGTTTAAAAGAGACATGAGAGGGAATTTGAGAGTAGATATATAAAACATATCGTGCCGTGTTGGTATGGCCCAAAAAATTTGGGTCCATACTACTGTTTGTATCGTACTTGATTCAGTACAAATAATATTTCATGCTGTATTGGACGTAGCATTAAAAAAATTTGAAAGCCTAGCACGGTCCGTATGATGTGACCCAAATAAACTATGTCGTGCTTAGAATAGTATCTTTTCGTAGTTGATCCAAATGGGAGAAAGATATGTACAAAAATTTTTTCTTTTTAAATTTTTATTAAAAAGACACATGTGTATCTTAAAAAAATTAATTAATCATTTATTTGGGAGCCTGAACATTTCTTTTAAGAAAAATAAGCTTATCTTTAAAATCAAATTGAATTTTTTTAATAACCTAAATTTTTTAAGAATTTATAAATAACAATTTAAAACTATTTTTTATTAATTATTACAATCTTGAGTTGAAATTTATTTCATTTACTTTGTTAAAAGTAAAAATCTTAAAATTTTATTTAAACAAATATAAATATTCTAGTCAATTTCTAAAAGAAAAAAATTCGAATTCTTTATTAATAATTTGAACTAAAAGTATAATTCCTCAAATATAGTACAAGAATTCTATCATTACAGTACTCATTTTGTATCATTTCTTTTGATAGAAAATGGTTCATTTTATGGGATAGATTAAAAGAGATAGAGATTTATGGGAAGGACAAAAATAGGAGTGTAGGACTAAATAAAGCAAGAACGTAGAAAGCATGAGAGATAAATAGAAAGTAAAGAAAGAAAATAAATTTCACTTGACTTCTATTTGCTATAAAATTACAATGAAACAACTTGGTCCCTTAATATATTCATTTAAATCCAATGATTTATTTCTTTTTAATTCAAAATGGGCTTATTTTATTAAATGAATTAAAAAGAAACCATGCTTATTCGTGTCTATTCATGCCTATTCATGCTTATCATGCTTCATGCTTGACACGGTTCAATCATGCTTCATGCTGGTATGGTCCATCACACCAAACTTTAAGCCCAGTTCAGTAAAATTCTCATTTCGTACTGTACCATGCCGCTATAGTATTCGTGTTTGTGTCGTACATATACTATATGATTTCATATTGGACCATGTTGTGCTCGTGCCTGGCTCGACGTGACCCTTTTTACATGTCTATTTGAGAGGGAATGAAGTTGGGGAAATTAGGGATTACAAGAGAGAGGGAAAAGTAATGAGAAGAGAGTGGGGAGGAAGACGTAAAATAGAAAAGACAAAAAAGACCAAAAAAAGAGAGTTTCTACTGCAATTTCATAAAAAATGAAGTAAAAGCCTATAATTTCTACTGTGGGGGTGGTAGCCCACATAATTTTACCTTTTACTACATTTCTTAAGCCCTGATGTAAGCATGAAATTCAGCTTATGATTTAAGCCTAATGACAAGGATTAAAGAATACTAAGTGAAATGGACTGTAAATTTGAAAACAGGTTGAAAATATCGAAAACACAAAATCCAACCACAAAGCACAAAACCCAGTCACACACAAAGATACAAATCAAAGTGAGATCTTGATTAAGAGTCGTTGATTATACCTCTAGGCCCAAAAAGCCTTTGTTGATGCATACGCAGGTCAAAAAAAGGAAAAGGCCCAATTGCACTTAAAGCCCAAAAGCCCATGAAAGACGCCCAAAAGATTGCACCTAAAAGCTAAAATTAGACTTCGCATGAAGGAAGAATAGGCGTGCGTGTGAAAAGGGAGGACCAATGCCTAAAAGAGGGTGGTGGTGCCTAAAAGAAGACCTAGCGTGCATGCGAGTGTCTTATACACGAGTGCTTGAAGACATGCTCGCAGCTCCTTTCCTAGAGTTCTATAAATTATAGCGTTTTACCCCATTTTTTCGTATTGACTATTCTCCTCGTTTCTTGCACCAGCCTTGCAAAATTTCTTATAGCCCCCTCTTTTCAAACACTTTCCAACCACCTCCCTTTGAGAATTCTACAAAAACACCCCTGCTCCAACACATTGGCAGCCCTTATTACTTCCAAACCTTATATACACACCTTCGTTTTCAACCAGTTTCAAACATCTAACTACAAACACTCAGTATTCAGTACAACTTGAGGGTAAATCATCACATTTCCTCTCTTGTCTTACCCTTTTTGTTAACTTTTTACTATTTACGTTTAGAATCAATATTATGTAAAGATAGGCGAGTGGTGATGGATCGGCAATGGTCGATGGGAAACCACCGCTCTAATGGACCTTAACTTTGATATTCAATATTTACTTTTCCGTTATTTACTTTGTCGCACTTTTATTTTACTACATTTTACTTTTTACACTCATTTACTTTATTGACTTTTACTTTGATCGTTATTTATTTTATCGCACATTTACGTTATCGCCCTTTTCATTATCATAGTTTACAGTATCACACTTGATATTTATTGTACTTTATTGTTATTGCCTTTTTTATTGTCTTTCATTCTATTTCCATCACCATCGAAAGGATACCATTCAAATCATAAATAACAGTCCAAATCACTCGCACATATGCCATTTGATCCATGAATAGTCATCCATCTCAGTCCGTCAAAACATATTAGACACTGTTTAACCCATAAACGGATGTTGTAACCAAACTAACCACACAATGAGTTGCGTTATTGGACTCATGGGTAATGTGCATTTACTATGTCACAAAAACATTTCTTTTTTACTTTACTATTATTTGTCCATTATGCCTGCATATCTATCTTGTTGAGATAACATGACATTGGTTGGGCTGGGTAGACTCACACTAATGATCAAGAACCTGATCTTGTAGAGATCGATGAGCATAAGGGTGATTGGACGATGGATGGAACCATAATGCATGGTGAGGGATCCACTTTCCAATGGCAAGCTCGTTGAGCTCGACATAAGAAATATAAGTGTTAATATACTTTCTTGTGCTCTGTCCTTTTCCATTTTCTATTCTCATTATACTTATTTATGATTAAATGATTGTAATCCTTTTTCTTGCATATTCTTGTACTTTATCTTGATAAATGCTTATGAATTGCCTCACCTCATATATAATTTAGAAACAAATCTTAGAATCAAGATAAATAGCAATTGACTGACTAAAACCTTAAACTCGATAGACCCTAATGGAGGCCAGACTTTGTCTGGGTGGATCAAAGATCCATACCTAATTTCTTGAAGCTGACTCTAAAGCGATGATGGGTAGTTGTCCTAAAGCAAGGGGATCGATTATTGTTATCTAACTGTTTCCTGCAGTTAGTTATTCGGGTGGCGACTCTGACAATCTATAGAACTTGTCTCTATGACTTGTTATGTGGTATCCCCAAGTGCCGAAAGGCCTTAGAGAATAGTGTTGTGGTTGCAATTACTTGAAGTGAGATGGAAGCCCCGCTCATAGTGGTGATTCCACTAGGGACAAGAGAGAAGTTGATTCCAATTGGGAATATTGAGTTTTACTGTTTTCATTTGTTAATTGTTGTCTTTTGCGTCATTGCACTCTTGCACACACTGTACGCAACGTGCCTTCTATCAGTTGTGTGACATTGGTATGAGAAGTCCTTGCGTTCTAGTCAAGCCTTGGACGACTCATGTTGGTGTTACCATCTCTAAGCACGTATCACTTTGGCGATATAAAAAGAGATCGACCCAAGGGTTTGTTTCTCGCTTGGATGAGCCCAGACCATGGAAACTTGTTGACTCAGGCCATATAGATAACTTAGCTTGATTCCCTTTAGGATCACCAGAATTTTCGTTTAACATGGAAGTGAACCTTTTAAAACCAAAAAGCACCACCCAAAGATTGTTTGCGCTCTATGTAGAACATTGCGTAACCAAAAGACCAATTTGTTGACCAAGAATCGATAATGATTTGAGATCAGTTATCATCGATTTATTGCGTAGGTAGTTCCAATTGATTACACATTTATTGCACAAGCCTACACCATACATGAATAGCATAAGGATAAAAACCTGACTCTTTGACCATGAGTCCATGACAACTTAAGATCAGTTGTTATGGGTTCATCGCCAAAGTCGATCCAATCGATCACACATTGTTCGCATGAATCTCATACAGTCTATAAATTATGAAACCACTCCTGACACCACTTGTTTACCCAAGGAACCTTAGTCCAAGATTACGTAATGTCCGTGTATCATTCATAGGGTACTTGGACACATGAAATGTAGACTAAAGATATCGATGATCGAGTTGCTGCTAGTAACAGTTTTATAGCTAAATGGTGAAGAAGATCATGTTAGTAGAACTAGGTAAGAGCTCTATATCAGATCCCACATCCCATGTTGACTTTCTAGGATCAGACTAAAAATTGTAGGGGAAAAAACTATAGCATGTGTGGGAGAAATAAGGTCGAGAGGATGTTCTGCTATATCTAATTCTGTGCTCTTATTTGTGCATGCATTGGATTCATGTGTACATGCATACATGCACCATGCTAATGAATTTGTATTGCAGCCATCATAGCTTGAACTAGAAAAGGAAAGAGACTTGAACATATAAAAGTTTTAGCAAGCATGGCAGATGAGGAGGAAATCGCAAGATGGATAAGTACGTGGAAAATATAAATAGGCAAATGAACCAGCTAATGGAATAGATTGCTCAAAATAATGGGAATTTGACTAGTAATACTTTGGGAAACCGTCATGGGCATGCTGCGAACCCTCACAATTCAAGAAAGAAGGATGGGGGAGGTTATGATGATAATGTGGAAGGTTTCTTTGATGAAGAGGAGTTCAGACGAGCTAAGGAAGGGAAATAGATAGAGGCCATAAGGGAATTGGCCAAGGACGTAGACGTGGATAAGGTCCAAACTTCTATGAAGAAAAAGGGAGTTAAGGGCTCGGAGACCTAGAAGACATGAAGCTGACAGGAGAATGCAATCTCCCTCCAAAGTTTAAAATGCCAGACTTTGCGAAGTCTGATAGAAAAGGAGATTCAAGGTCCTTTCTTAGGAGATACGTGATAGTAATGGGGACCACTAGGCTCTCCGAAGAAATGGTGTCAAAGATGTTCATCTATTACATGGACGATAAGCAAAGGGAATGGTATATCTGGCTGGAGAAAGCCGTAGAAGAAGATTAGAATAAATTGGCTGAACAATTTGTTGATCAGTATAAAACACAACATTCAGTCGGAGGTGACTATATGGGATTTAGAAGCCACTTATCCAAAAGTTAATGAGACTATCTCCGGTTCATGTGTTGTTTCCGTTTTAGGGTTTAGGGAGGGAGGGAGAAAATTTTCTCTCAACTAGGGTCGCCGGAGTTACTGTTCACTCCGCTCGTTTGGCGAATCAGCCTTTGAGATTTACATATGTTGTAGATCAGAATATCCTGAGGAAACTTTCCTTCTTGACCCTCTTCAGATTCCGACCGGAAGGCGATCAAAACCGTCGAAAACAGTGTTCGGATTTACTATTCATCCGCTGCCAACCGGCGAGTGAAACGACACCACCATCACCATCGTGTTGGCCTTGGCTCGATCTACAACTTTTCCTTCATCAGCACCACCAGATTCACGCCGCAACACCTCCGTTCAGGGCCACAAAGTTTCGAATTTTCACTATTCACCGCCGCCTGCCGCCTGTCACCGGCGAGTGGCATCTCACCTCCATCAAATTCTTGTAGATCAGGCAACATTCTACAAGTTTCCCTTCATCAGCACCACCAGATTCACGCCGCAACACCTCCGTTCAAGGCCTCAAAGTTTCGGATTTACTATTTACCGCCACATCTCGCCGAAAAACGGCGAGTTGTATCTCACCTTCGCCACCATCTAGTAGATCGGGCAACACTGACCAACTTTTCCTTCTTGGCCGTCATCTGATTCCAACGAAAAACCCCTCAAATCGCCGCTTCTTCAATTCAGATATTACTATTCATTGCGGTGGTTACTATTCACTTACCGGAGACACTGTTCATCAGCCCCGCCCAGTTTGTTCTTCAGGTTATTTCATGCATCTTTGCTTGTTGGTCGATTTTCTGATTCCTTGTGGTTTGGTCAATGGATTCGCATAAGACTAATTGGGCCGACAAAGTTAACATTACCGATTCGAGTAATCGATGCAAACTGCTAGGGATTACTCCCAAGAAACCGGGTACAGTGCTTGAGATCCCGGATGAGATCGTTGATGAAAATGTGGCCGAATGGCGTAGATGTCTTGTTGGTTTATTTCCGGGATATGTGATGCCTTTTCATGCTGCTCGCTCGTTGGCCATGCGTGCATGGAAATCCAGCGGCTTGGAGGACGTCCGTTCTACAAACAAGGGGTTTCTCATCTTCCGCTTCCAAACGGAGGAAGAGGTTCATAACATAATTGCTCGCGGTCCTTGGATGTTCGGAGGTAAAACAATTATCTTACAACCTTGGAACCCGTATTTAGATTTTAATACAAATCAATTGAGGTATATTCCTGTTTGGATCCGATTATATGGCCTGCCTTTCCCTTTGTGGACAACCAAAGTCTTAGCATTGTTTCCAGCATGGTTGGACAACCTATGTCTTGTGACAAGATGACTTCCGATCTTTCCAGATTGGAGTATGCGAGGGTATGTGTTCTTCTTGATGCAAAGCGCCCTCCGATCCAGAACTTTGAGTTCAAGTGCAAACTCTCTCCTGAGCCCATCCAAATTGAAGTCGAATATGAGTGGATTCCAAAACGTTGCTCCAAATGTCGCAGGTTTGGTCACCGTTGTCCGGAACCGGCAAAGACTCCAGTCCAGGATAAGATTGAGGCTAGCACCTCTGATAGCACCCCTTCTGATGGTGCCCCCTTGAATTCGGGTAAGGTTGCGACTGATGTCGCTGAGAGTTCCAAAGCTGTTGCTATTCCAGCAGATTCTTTAGTGCAAGTTGTGCCTCCTAAGGCTGCTACAGTTTTGAGCACAGAGTCAGTCTCAGAATCTGAATCTCTATCTCCTTTTACGACCGACCAAGGTAAGCTTTTGGGTACTATCCATTATTCAACCAATCGCGAGGCATCTGTTTCGTCAGGGTGGATAAACACAGGACAACCTCTTGAGACTTCTTCCTCCCGTTTTGAGCCTTTGAATAGGCTGAGTGATGAGGACCAATCTGATAGGATTGATCATACTCATACGGACACCCCAGCTACCCCGGTAAAGAAGGGTAAGAAGAAGAAAAACAAGAACGGCTGAAGCTCTTGTATTTTTATGATTTAAACCTTTTGTGGCCATTTATCATTTATGTTGTTAAGGCCGTTTATGGCCTTTTTACTTTGTTTTAGGCCGCTTGTGGTCTATATTTTTTGATCTTTTGTTGGATTGTGTGTTTGGACTTTACGTCCTTCTTGTAATTCTTGGGGTATGCCCCTCGAATTTTTGTACATTTTAATTTTTTTGGATTTGTATTACTAAGTAACTTTTCCAAAAAAAAAAAAGTTAATGAGACTTTTTTTGAATACTTGGCTCACTGGAGGGCCAAAGCAGCTAGAATGGCGAATCGATCGGCGGAAAAGATCAAGTGAGGATGATAATCAATAGTGCACTTTGTGCCATTAGAGAGAGAATTTTTGGCATCCGCATCAAAACTTTTGAAGATTTATATGAATCAAGTATCCAAATTGAGAGTGTGGAAGCTCGACAAAAGAAAAACTTTCTAAAAAGGGATATAGGAAGTTTCTATTGATGAACACTTAAATATGTGTGCTTAATAAGAGCTTAATTCATCATATGGCATTAATAGTGTCATTCAATTCCTTAACTTAAGCGTATTTGTAGTCTTTGTATCTTTTAAATTAACTTAATATTAATTTCAGTTTTTGTTATAGGTTCAATAAAATAGGCATAACTTTCTATTTATAGATTATAATGGTGCAAATCTTGATTTGTTGAAAAGCAGATTAAATCATCTTTAAGATTGCATTTCACAAGCATCATGAAATTCTGGCTTTTAGTGAACCAAAAATGGGCTTGAAGTGAACCCATCTGCAGTTTCAGCCTAGCCTGATCATATCTCCATATTTTGAGCATATCTCTTGATATACGTATCCAAATCGTATGAATCAAGATGTTTTAGAAATTTGAGTGAAATATTTACAACTTTTATGAAGACATGTGATCAAAATTCTAAATAATTTGATGTCGAAATTGGTGGTCAAAGTCGATGCACATGATGATCCAAATTATCAACAAGATATTTTACAATTGTCCCTTTGTAATTTGACAATTTTGCCCCTGAATGTATCTATAACTAGAGGTGCATTGTGACCCATTAGGGCATCTTAGCTTTGGCTGGGATCTTTTATTATTGTGTTTTCTCTCTTGTGTTTGTTCTCTTAATGTTTTTAATAAATCTTCTTTTTCTTTCCATTTGGTTTCTTTCTTTTATGATGTATTGCTAAATTCTCTTTTATTAAGGTGATGTGAAACCCTGATATGAGAATAAGAATTTTCTAACCCTTTCATATGTGCCTAATAATCATAATCTTTTGTTATTTATTTTATATGATTTATATTTGTTTCTCTTGTCAATCTTGACACTACTCGTAAAGTGGAGGTCTTGATCTATTGTAGACAATCCTCGACATATCAAATGCTTGGATCCTTTCTAGATGTCGTATCATTTTTTCTTATCGACACAAGTCTAGTTAGGAACCTTGATTTGTTGTAGACATATGGTGATTGGCACATTAGATGCGTGAACCCATTTACAAGAAGTGGTATAAATATTAGTAATGAAACAAATATAATTCATATAACTAAAATAGGCTTAAATGACATATCTTACGATTGGACCCTTTTTGATATATGGATTCCAATTGAGTTATAAATGGGTTATTTACTGTTATTTGATATATCAAGGGCGGATCCCCTAACCTTAGCTTTCATTATTATTCTGTCAATTTTTCTTACTTGTGTATTTTAAGTATTCTTGTTTACTACTTATGAAATTGTTCCTTCATTTGCTTTAGTAGGTTTTACCACCTTTTCTTTTTGTTTTACATTTGAATGGTCGGTAGTATCGCTTACCATCTTTACTTGTATTTGTTAACATTATCTTGTTGTTTATTTAAATCGTTCATATTATAGTTGCTAATCTTTTAGTTTGTACCGCTAAATCCCCTTCCTCGTGGATCGACCTCGGTCTTATCGGGTTTATTACTTTAACACTCTTATACTTGGGAGATAATCTTTTTTTGATGTGTCAAGTTTTTGACACTGTTGCCGGGGAAGGTAAAATTTGGTATGGGAAACTGTAAGTATTCCCTTTTCTCTTTTTTAGTTCTTAATTTTTCTTTTTTGTGTTCATCTTTTCTTTCTCTTTTAAATTTGCATGAAAATTTGGTCACGCACATCTAGTGGTAGACTTGTTAGAAAAACAACATCTTCCTTAGAAAACATGACTGACAATCAAGTGAAAAAGTTCACAGATGAAGTGGACAATCGTTCCCAACAAAATGACCAAAACCAACCAATAACCCATATAGATTACATGAATCCAGTAAGGACTAGTGCACCAGCTTGTGTAGTTTTTCCTCCCGCTGCAATCCATTTCAATTTCAAATTGAGTTTTGATCAACTTTTACTCACCTTTCATGGCCTTGATATGAAGAACGCATATTCATACTTAAAAATCTTTGAAGAGGTGTGTAACTCCTATAGTGACCAAATTGTAGTATAAACACCATTAGATTAAATCTTTTTCTTTTTTCTTTAAAAGAAAAATATAGTGACCAAATTGTAGTATAAACACCATTACATTAAATCTTTTTCTTTTTTCTTTAAAAGAAAAAGCTCGAACATGGTTATAAAATTTGAGGTCAAGTTCCATCAGTTCATGGGATGAGATGAAACAACAATTTTTGCAAAAAATTTTTCCTCCCTATAGAATAAATTTTCTTAATAGACAAATCACCACTTTCACTTAAAAATAGGGAGAAACCCTTTACCAATGTTGAGATAGGTATAAACAATTACTTAATACCTGTCCTCACCATGGTTTTGAAACATGGAGAATTGTTGCACACTTCTACGAAGGGTTAACACCTCGACATAGGCAACTAATAGAGTTAATGTATAACGGACAATTTGGAGGTAAAGAGTCTGATGAAGCAATTGATTACCTAGATTCATTAGCAGACAAAGCCCAAAATTGGGACACTGCTAACAACTATGAGGTACCAAGCAAAGCCCCACCCTCGACATCCAATAGAGGCATTTACAACCTTAGGGAAGACCATGACCTTTAAGCCAAATATGCATCCCTAGCTAGAAAAGTTGAGGCTTCAGAAATGAAAAAGAGGGATCAATTGAATTCTATATAAGAAATTGTCTATCACATTTGTAATGCTAATGACCATCCTACTGATAAGTGTCCAACTTTGCCTACTTTTAGGGAATGTCTCCATGAACAAGCCAATGCCTTAAACACTTTCAAAAGGCCAAATCACAGTCCATACTCACAAACATACAATCCCGGTTGGAGATATCATCCGAATTTTAGTTGGAAAAATGACAATCATGCATAATTTTCACAAGTCCCTTTTCAAACACAACAAAATTTTCAAAATTCTCATGATCATGCATATGTTCCTTCTCCTATGAAGGACCTTGAAGAAACATTGCATTCATTCATTACAAAGCAAGAGACTTTCAATAGTCAAACTACTCAAACATTAGCAAATTTGTTGGACACTCTTGCAAAATTTTCATCCACACTTAGCATTCAAGAAAAAGGGAAATTTTCTTCTTAAACATTGTAGAACCCCAAAGATCAATCTAACTCAAGTGCGGGTAGTTCAAATAGCCATTATGTGAACCAAGCCAAGTCAGTTATGACCCTTCGCAATGGTAAGTTTGTTGAAAAACACATTCCTAAACCTTATGAGAAAGAAGATGAATCTATCTCTAAAGGTTAGGAAGAGGTTGCCAAACCAACACCTAGCGAAGAAAGACCAGATCCCCCCTATGCCTCCATTTTCTCAAGCATTAGCTACACAAAAGAAGCCAAACTACAATTCTAAAATTTTTTAAATTTTCAAACAGGTGAAGGTCAATATTCTCTTGCTAGATGTGATCAAACAGGCACCTTCTTATGCAAAATTTTTTGAAAGATTTGTGCACTATAAAAACAAAATTGAATGTGAAAAAGAAGGCATTTCTAGCCGAGCAAGTAAGTACTATTCTTCAAAACAATAATAAGTGAAATATAGGAATCCAGGATGTCATACAATTTCATGTATTATTGGAGATCATAAAATTGAACAAGCTTTACTTGATCTTGGTGTTAGCGTGAATTTGCTTCCATGCTCAGTTTTTTAGAAATTCAATCTAGGTGAGTTAAAACGGACTTCTGTGACTCTTTTACTTGTTGATAGATCAATTAAAGTACCCCGAGAAGTTGTAGAAGATGTGTCAGTACAAGTTGATAAATTCATTTACCTAGTGGATTTTATCGTCGTGGACACACAACTAGTGGAAGTATGTAATTTGATTCCTGTTATTTTAGGGCATCCATTTTTAGCTACCTCTAATGTTTTGATTAATTGCAAGAATGGAGTCATGAAACTATCAATCGGGAACTGACATTGGAACTTAATGTTTTTACTGATACGATGATACAATGGAATTCAATGGATTTTCTTCTCCCTTTATTGAACTCCTTAAGGTGTCTCTCTATAAGTAATTAAACGGAATTATTCTAGCGTGAACCAATCTTCCACATTTTCAGCCACTAACCCTTCTACCAATTTACAACACATTTTTGGCTACCAAAATGATTGAATTAAGCTTTGTGGAAAAAATGAGAGTTGTAGGTTTTTGTCTCATCTTTCTATAGCCATTAGATTCATGCAATTTGGACAAGTCTTCTATGAGATATGGTCAAAAAATCGAAGATGGGTCAGGCTGAGTAAAAGCTGCAGTTTAGCTTTGTTGTGTCTCAATTTCAGCCCATCAAATGTTGGAGTGGGGCTTTTGATTGTTCTTCAACTTTGTGTATGATTGGGTCATGTTGATTCAAGTTCAAGAATCTCTTTATTTTGATTTATAGATTGAGAGTTATATCCATTTTACTAAACTTGCGTAAGATTCTATTAATCACAATTTAAGGACAACACTTTATTTTAAGATAAAGACTAAAAAAATGCAAAGAAATGAAACACATGTCAAATAAGCATAAGCAAAATAATTATGCTAAAACATCATAAAAAGTTTTAAAATATTGACCAAGTAGCATTAATTATTTATGTTTAAGAGTGTATTTTCATGCGTTTATCACAATCCCCAACCAACTTATTGCTAGTCCCTACCAATTCAAGCGTAAATGAAATATGAAGAACTACTTGAGCATTTCAAACAAAAACTCAATTCAAGATCATAGTTGCTATAAAGGTTATTTCAATCTAACTTCCAAAAATTTTGTGTGTATGAACCAAGCCAAAACTTTTTTTTGGAAAAGTTACTTAGTAATATAAATCCAAAAAAGTTATAATGTACAAAAATCCGAGGGGCATACCCCAAGAATTACAAAGGGACGTAAAGTCCAAACAAACAATCCAACAAAAAGATAGAAAACGAAGGCCACAAGGGGCCTAAACAAAGTAAAAAAGCCACAAACGGCCTTAACAACATAGAAGAGAAATGATCACAAACGGTCTAAAATATAAAAATACAAGAGCTTTAACCCTTCTTGTTTTTCTTCTTCTTACCCTTCTTTACCGGGGTAGCTGGGGTGTCCGAATGAGCATGGTCAAGCCAAAACCTTCATACCACAGACCATAACACATATAGCCTTGAAAATTACTCCATGTAAAAGCCTTAACTCCATATCCTTATAGGTGAATAACTGTTTAAAAGGGCTAGGATTTTTCTCATGGAGCTAGAAAATAGATAAGCACTCAAGAAAATGTCACATTTAAGAATAGACAAACAAACTAACATTAATTCAAAGATAGGAAACTATTTAGAATTCAACCATTCTTGCCACATGCCAGCTTCAGGACTTCATTCATTTTGTGTGAACAAAATAAATAGAGCTTGGTGAGTAGAACTACTTCCTAAAAACTTTTGTCTTCTTAAATTGAATAAAGATATTATTGAACTAAATTGACTCTTTATATATATATATATATATATATATATATTTATATATTTATATATATTTATTTATTTATTTATATTTGTATTTTTTTAACTAAGACTCTGAAGAACTAAGGAAGTGTTACAAAATAAGAATAGTTTCTCACCTTTTTTTTATTGTAATTGAAATATTACCTTGAATCATCCTTTATCTAAACAAAAAAAAAAATCAATCCTTAATTTGAATAATGACATTCTAAACTGTTTTACCGACCTCCCAACTCATTCACAAAAGATTCGTGAGATTAGAAGAAAAAAGTATATTTAAACATAGGAATTCTCTTGGCTACATACGTTGAATCATCCATCTTACCACAAGGCTTATCATTGTGAACAAAATAATTTCGGAAATCATTCTTTGACAACCTATATGGAAAAGGTGACTCAAACCAAACAATTTTCAAATCATAGCTAGATAGAAAAACCTACCCATTTACACAAGAATTACTGAGAACACATGCAATAAACAACTATGCATGAAATACAACTCAAAAATAAAAAATCAAAACAAATTAAGCCAATTAGAATGCATATTAAAAGGTCAAAAATTGACTCCCTACTCTGCCAATCTTGATCTCATATATCTAGAATGCATCTCAAGAGATAATTAACTCTTTACTCTACCATCGTTGATCTAATAAATATGAAAATGTATCTCAAGAGATAATGAACTCTTTACTCTGTCATTCTCAAACTAATAGGTTTGTTGGTTGGCTTTGTTAACAAAACTTTTTTTTTTGAAATGCAATGCAAAACACAACATATGTCTACTCTCTACCCTTAACCAGATCAAAACATTGTCCTTAATGTTTAAGTGTAGAAAGAGAAAGTGTAAGAAACATCACCTGAAGCTTTAGTTATTCAAAAGAAACAAACTTGAAAGACACTTAACCAAAAATAAAATGTTATGAACAAAACTAACTCAAACCAAACAATTTTCAAATCATAGCTAGATAGAAAAACCTACCCATTTACACAAGAATTACTGAGAACACATGCAATAAACAACTATGCATGAAATACAACTCAAAAATAAAAAATAAAAACAAATTAAGCCAATTAGAATGCATATTAAAAGGTCAAAAATTGACTCCCTACTCTGCCAATCTTGATCTCATATATCTAGAATGCATCTCAAGAGATAATTAACTCTTTACTCTACCATCGTTGATCTAATAAATATGAAAATGTATCTCAAGAGATAATGAACTCTTTACTCTGTCATTCTCAAACTAATAGGTTTGTTGGTTGGCTTTGTTAACAAAACTTTTTTTTTTGAAATGCAATGCAAAACACAACATATGTCTACTCTCTACCCTTAACCAGATCAAAACATTGTCCTTAATGTTTAAGTGTAGAAAGAGAAAGTGTAAGAAACATCACCTGAAGCTTTAGTTATTCAAAAGAAACAAACTTGAAAGACACTTAACCAAAAATAAAATGTTATGAACAAAACTAAAATTAAGAAAGGTTCCAAACAAAGCGTCAGATCCAATTTGCACTCATTGTTCATTCCTACTGACGAGTCAATTTGAGATGCTTCAGGGTCAGGGTCATAAACAAATGCTTGTAATTTATCAATTAGTTCATCAATAGTTAAGGCAGAAACAAGGATCCATCATGCCGATTATCAGATAAAACTCTATTCCATAACTTAATTAACAAGACACAATAAACAATCAAAGAAATTATTGACATTCAACAAACCTATAAGTTTTTTGTGGATATTTAGCTGGACCTAGGAGGCAATTTGAAAGATTTCTTCCAATGTTCTAAAACCTCCTAGTAAAGCAATAAAGGCATCTGTATTGTTAATCATATAAGCTATGCTCTCATGCATGGATGAGACCCATAACTTCTCTCCAACTATTCTCCTAGTGATGTTGGCTAAAGTCTAGGGATAATACCTAAAACTTGATTTCCTCCTACATATGCAGTTGTTGACACAACCCATTAACCCAAGGTTACCTCTCTAATAAACCAAACAAAGTTTTCTCTCAGCTAGAACCCTACCAAGATTGTGAGCTGCTTTTATAAATGCTATACTTTTACCAAGTTGAAATCCACAAAATACACATATATCTCAAAATCAACGAGTTGAGGTTCGCTCCATTTTGCTACAGCTCACTTACTACGTATATGCAAATGAAGAACATGAGATGTATTTACGAAGTGCAAAAAAGGTATTACAATAATGATATCTATATAGGTAGCTCGACTGTTTGTTTGAAAAATGTTGAAAAGAATAAATAAAATAGAAATAGAAATAAGAATTCAAAAATAATAGTAAGCTTGCATATTTACAGGTAGTTGTGATTATGGCTCACATCTTCCTTTGGATTTACGTCTAGTAATGGATGAAACATCTTCTATGAGTTGGAGATATGCTTCCTATCCAATTTTCTTATAAATTGGTAAACAGGATCATTTTGAGTTAGATTCCCGATACTATAGCGCTCCTGCTCTTCTCCAAATTGTGTCCATAATTTTAAAATTTTATGGTGCATAATTCCACAAGCATTCATCTCAAGAGCTAACAAGATATTATCTAGAAACTTCTTACTCAATCCATCCTTAATGAACTGAGTCTTATCTTCTCCATTTAGAGACACAAATCCTAAAGAGCAACATCGCTTGTTACAGGTCCATCGTGCACATTTGTGAAAGACTTGTAATCTATTTGCTCTTTGTTTTTTCGCATAAGAGCTTTTACCCAAACGAAGCATAAAAGAAACAAAGGCATTGAACACTCACCAAATAATCAAACCTTGGCTTCTATTAACCATCATAGATCAACAGGTAAACCCATGAGCATTAGCAATTTTAGTCTCTCAAAATGTGCTTTATAAACTTTTAGTAATGCATTTGGAGGAAGAAAAGAAAAATGTTTACGAAGGTTGGAAGAATGATATCCATTTTGAAAGAGAAAAGATGAATGCACGATTTTTGTTTGGGTGATAGTTTTTAGGGAATTGGAAAATCGACTTTAATAGTCACTTGAATACGAAATTGGAGTACCTATTCGCCACTTGACCAGGAAATAAAATAAATAAATAAACACACAAAAGAAAATAAAAGCAAAATAAAAAATAAAGTCTAGAATATTGTACAAACAGATGAAAGCAAAGACAAAGTCAACATACGGTACAGACAGAAAATAAAAGCAAAAACAAAGTTAAGATATGGTACAGACAGATAGAACCTAATTAATTATGATAGACATGAGCTGCAAGAGAGATCTCCTCGAGACACATAAATTGACTTTTTCTTTCCTCATAGCTTTTCAACTGCTCCATTAGGAAAAATATGCTTTACCACAAATGGGCCAATCCATTAAGATCTCAACTTTTCAAGGTGTAAATGTAATCAAGAATCATAAAGATAGACATGTTGATTTAGCTCTAAGTGCTTCCTCAAGATTTGTTTGTCATGAGCCGCTTTCATCTTAGCTTTGTAGATCCTGAAGTTGTGATAGGCATCATTCCGCAATTCTTCTATTTTTGATAATTTTAACTCTTTTGGAGACGTACAGCACTCAAATCAAAGTTAAGGGCTTTAACAGCCCAATAAGCCTTATGCTCTAGCTCAATAGGTAAATGACAAGCTTTCCTATAGACAAGTCGGTATGGAGACGTTTATAGGATAGTTTTGTAAGTAGTGTAGTATGCCCATACAGCATCAAAAAGGAGTAGAGACCAGTCTTTGCGATTTGGGTTAACCGTCTTTTCTAGAATCTGCTTGGCCTCCCTATTTGCGAGCTTAGCTTGCCCATTTGTTTGCAGATTGTACGCAATGGAAATCTTATGAAGAACACCATACCTGTGCATCAAAGGTTCAAAAGAACGGTTATAGAAATGTGTCCCTTGGTCATTAATGATGACACATGACGTACCATACCTAGACAACACGTTTTCTTTTAAGAATTGTACTATGGTTGTTTTATCATTAGTACGACAAGCCATAACCTCCACCCATTGGGACACATAATAAATAGCTAGAAGAATGTAAAGATAACCAAAAGATGCAGGAAAATTTCACATAAAGTCAATAGCCCAACAGTCAAATATCTCAATAACAAGAATAGGGTTAAGAGACATCATATGATGGCGAGATAAAGCACCTAACTCTTGACATCTTTCACGTGAACGACAAAAATTGTTAGTATCTTTGAACAAAGTGGGCCAGTAGAGTCCATACTGTAAAATTTTTGTAGCAGTCTTTTTTATAGAGAAATGACCACTACAAGGAGTACTATGGCAAAAGTTTAAGACACTAGCAACTTCATTGTCAGGAATGCAATGCCTCATAATTTAGTTAGGGCAGTATTTGAAAAGATAAGGATCATCCCAATGAAAATTACACACCTCAACCAAGAACTTACACTTATCTTGTGCACTTTAGTTAGATGGAACTTCTTCGCAAACTAAGTAATTTACAATATGTGCATACCAAGGTACTTGGCTTATAGTGAAAGCATGTTCAACAGGGAAATCATCTCAAATGGGTTGAACATTAGTGGAATCATGAAACTCGAGATGAGATAAATGATCTGCTACAACATTTTTAACACCCTTCTTATCTTTAATGGTTAGATCAAATTCCTACAAAAGAAGAATCCACTTAGTTAGACGGGCTTTAGCATCCTTCTTATAAAAAAGGTACTTAAGAGTTTTGTGGTCAATAAATACAGTAATAGATGAACCAATCAAATAAGAATGAAATTTGTCTAAAGCAAAAACAACAGCTAATAGTTCCTTTTTCGCAGTAGAATAATTCATTTGAGCATCATTCGAGGTCCTACTAGCATAATAAACAACAAAAGGTTTCCTTCCCTTTGTTGACCAAGGACTGCTCCTATAGCATAGTTACTAGCGTCACACATAATCTCAAATGGAAGGTTTCAATTAGATGACTTCATGAAAGAAGCAGTAATGAGTTTGGCAATTAGTGTTCAAAATGCTTCCTTACACGCTTGAGTCCACACAAATTCAGTATCTTTTAATAAAAAGGTTACACAATGGTCTAGATATAGTAGAGAAATTTTGTACAAACCTCCTATAAAAGCCAGTATGTCTTAGAAACGGTCAGACATCTTTTACCATCTTAGGTTTAGGTAATTTAGAGATCAACTCGAATTCAGCCTTGTCAACCTTTATTCCTCTTTCTGAAACAATGGCCCCAAAAAAATCCTGGAAGACACCACGAAATGACATTTTTTCCAATTAAGCATGAGTCCTTTTTCTTCACACCTACTCAAAACAACTTTTAAATTAAGTAGACATGAATCAAAAGAGTTACTAAAAATAGTCAAATCATCCATAAATACCTCCATGCATTTTTCAACCCTGTTATAGAAAATACTAAGCATGCAACATTGAAAAGTAGCTGGTGCATTACATAATCCAAATGGAATCCGACGAAAAGCATAAATACCGAAAGGGCATGTGAAGGTAGTCTTATCCTAAACCTCTATAGCTATCTCTATCTGGTGATATCCTAAGTACCCATCAAGAAAGTAATAAAAGGGATGGCCAGCTACGCATTCCTAGATTTGGTCAATAAAAGGCAATGGAAAGTAGTCTTTTCGAGTGGCTATGTTTAATTTTTGTAATCAATGCACATCTGCCATCTTGTTACTACTCTAGTTGGAATAGACACTCCGTCATCATTTTGAACCATAATTACTCCAGATTTCTTAGGCACTACCTGAGTTGGACTTACTTATTGACTGTAAGATATTGGATAAATTATACCAGCATCTAATAGTTTTAACACTTTCTTTTTTCCCACTTCTTTCCTTGTTGGGTTAAGTCTTCTTCGGGGGTCTCTATGAGGTTGGGCACCTTCCTCTAGATGGATTTTATAGGAACATATTAATGGAGAAATACCTTTAATATAAGCTATGGTCCAAGGAAGTGCTGACTTATGTTCTTTTAACAAATTTATCAATTTTTCATCTTATTCAACACTAATTCAGAAGAAATAATAACAAGATAGATATTGTAGACCTAGGGATGTGGGAAAAGTTCGACTTTTGGAGCCCCTAAGTTAGAGGGTTTTGGCTTCTCCCCTCCATGTGGCAGCTCTTCAAAGCATTGTTGCTAAGATCGAGTCCTTTTATCTTGTGAGTCAAAAACACCAACAACATTAGTCGTTTATTAGGATAAAATAAATCTTCAAAATTAGAATCAATGATGTATTCTGAAAAGTGAAAATCATGTTTTCTATAAGCCTCCTTTGATACAAGTGTGTTTATCATATATGAATGGTATTAGTCATCCTCCTCTCGTGGTTGCTTGCCAATGTGGAAAATATTCACCGCAAGAGTCATATTTCCAAATGATAATTGAATAATATCATTCCTGCAATTAATAAGAGCATTAGCAGTGGCAAGAAAAGGTCTCCCTAAAATAAGAGGGATTTTGGACTCCATGTTAATGGACTGAGTATCTAAAACAAGAAAATCAACAGGGTAATAAAATTTATCAATTTGTAATAGAACATCTTCCACTATTCCCCATGGTTTCTTGACTAATCAGTCTGCCAATTATAGAACTAGGGATGTGGGTTTGATCTCTCTGAGCCATAATTGCAAGTAAATAGAATAAGACATGAGATTGACACTCGCTCCCAAATTTAACAATGCTTGATTAAATTCATGTGTCTCGATATGACAGGAAATTGTAGAACACCCTAGATCTTTATACCTAGGTGGCATTTACTATTCAATTACTACACTTACCTATTCTGTCAAGAATTCAGTCTTCTTGACATGGTGCTTTCTTTTGATGGTGCATAGATCATTGATAACTTTGGCGTAAGCTAAAACCTGTTTAATTACATGCAACAAGGGAAGATTAATCTTAACTTGTTTCAAGTGTTCTAGAATCTCACCTTGAATTTTTAAGCTTTTCCCATTAGATTAGAGAGCTTGAGGAAAAGGCACCTGGATCGAAAATTTCTTTTCAATTTCTTTCTCAATAATGTCCTCTTTTTATGGGGGAACATTGTCACTATTTAAGGTTGTGTTGATTAGTAATGTAGGCTCATTCAAAGTCTTACCACTTTGAATAATGATGGCATTTACCTCTTTGAGATTTTGTGTGTGAGATGTAGAGGCTTGAGCCATATGTTGCTCTTTTGTATTAGACTGGGGTTGAGATGGAAACTTACCTCGCTCTTCTATGGTCAAAGCACTGGTTAGCTTAGTGATTTGACTTTTGATCTCCCTGTTCTCTTCTACCACCTGTGCAAAAACTGTTTCAAATTTTTGGTTAGTCTTATTTTGCGCCTCCATAAATGCTTGTAAGGTGTCCTCTAAAGACTTCCTAATTTGTGGTGTATTGTATTAAGGTGCTTGATAAGACTTGGTTGGTTGTTGTTCGTGTTTCCATTGGTTGTTGTTTTGTGGGTTAGATTTCCAACTAAAGTTTGGGTAGTTTCTCCAGCCAGGGTTATAGGTTGTAGAATAAGGTGAATAAGGCTTTTTGTACGTCCCTAAGATGTTACATTGTTCCTCAAACATCTCTCTCATGTCACTATAAGTTGGAAAATCTTGAGCTAAGTGTTCCACCCCTCCATAAACAAAGCATGCATATTGTGATTAAACCTTGGCAACCGTGTGGGTGACCTTCCTATCTTTGGTTTTCAAGGCCTCCAATTCCCTAGTTAAGACTTCTAATTAGGCTTTAAGATTGTCCTCTTCCCTAAGATGGTAAATTCCACTAGGTCGCAACCTATTTGTGTTATTAGCAGTGTTGGGTCCAATCTATGTGCGGGCTTTTTCAGCTAAGTCTTTGAGGAATTCTATAGCTTTCTCAGGGTCTTTATGAAGGAACTCTCCATTACACATCATCTCAACAAATTGGTGCTCCTTTGCTGTGAGTCCCTCAAAGAAGTAACTAACCAAGCGCCAATTTTCATACCCATGGTAAGGACACATGCTCAACAACTCTTTAAATCTCTCCTAGGCTTGGTACAAGGTTTCACTATCCTTTTAGGAGAAAGAAGAAATTTGTATTTTCAGGCCGTTAGTTTTATGTTGTGAGAAATATTTGTTGAAAAACACTAGGGTCATTTATACCTAGGTTCCTATGGATCTCAGGCTTAAAGATTAGAGCCAACTCTTTGCTTTGTCTTTTAGAGAGAAAAGAAAAAATTTTAACCCAATAGAATCTATGCATTGGGCTGAGTATGAAAGGTACCCACTACTTCTTCAAATTATCTAACATGCACATAAGGGTTTTCACTATCTAAACCATGGAAAGTGGGTAAAAGATGTATCATCCCAAGGTGAAAATCTGGCTTTAGTGTGTTAGGTGGAAATATGGTACATGGTGGTTGATGAAAACTTAAATATGTATCTTTAATAAGAGCTTAATTCATCATATTGCATTAATAATTTCACTAAACTCCTCAACTTAAGCATATTTACAGTCTTTGCATCTTTTGAATTAGCTTTATCTTAATTTCAGTTTTTGTTGTAGGTTTGATAAAATGGGCATAACTTTCTATTTATAGATCATAATGGTGCAAATCTTGATTTTTTTTGAAAGCTTATTAAATTATCTACAAGATCGTATTTCACAAGCATCATAAAATTTGGGCTCTTAGCGAACCAAAAATGGGCTTGAACTGAACCAATTTGCAGTTTCGGCTAAGCCTGACCATGCTTTTGTGTTTTGACCATATCTCTTGATATACATATCCAAATCATATGAATCAAGATATTCTAGAAAGTCGAGAGAAATATCTACAACTTTCATGTAGACATGTGATCAAAATTCTAAATAATTCAGTGCCAAAATTGGTGGTCAAAGTCGATGCATATGATTATCTAAATTGTCAACAAGATATTTTACAATTGTCCATTTGTAATTTGACAAGTTTGCCTCAGAATGTATCTATAAATAGAGGTGCATTGTGAACCATTAGGGCATCTTGGCTTTGGTTGGATCTCTTATTATTGTGTTTTTCTCTCTTGTATTTTGTTCTCTTAATGTTATTAACAAATCTTCTTTTTCTTGCAATTTGTTTTCTTTTTTTCCAAATGTCTTGCTAAGGTAAAAGGGTGAAACCATTGATATGAGAATAAGGATTTTCTAATCCTTTGATATGTGCTTAATAATCATAATCTCTGGTTGTTTATTTTATGTGTTTTATATTTATTTTCTTAATCAATCTTGACACCACATAAAGTGGAGGTCTTGATCCATTGTAGACAATCCTTAGCACATCAAATGCTTGAATCCTTTCTAGATGTCGTATGATTCTTCCTTATCGGCATAAGTCTAGTTAGGAACGTTGATTTGTTGTAGACATGGTGATCGGTATATTGGATGCTTGAACCCATTTACAAGAAGCGGTATAAATATTGATAATGAAACAAATATAATTCGTATAACTAAAATGGGCTTAAATGACATATCTTCTGACTGGAACCTCCTTGATGTGTGGATTCCAAGTGAGTCATAATTAGCTTTTTATCCTTATCTGATATATCAAGGGCAGATCCCCTAACCTTAACTTTCATCGTTATTGTATTTATTCCTTTTACTTATGTATTTTAAGTATTCTTGTTTATTGCTTATAAACTTTTTCTTTCATTTGTTATGGTAGGTTTTACCTCTTATTTCCATGGATGGTTTTACCACCTTTTATTTTTGTTTTACATTTGAATGGTCGGTAGTACCGCCTACCATCTTTACTCATATTTGTTGATATTATCTTGTCATTTCTTTGAATTATTGATATCATATTTCTCGTTCTATAGTTCTTACCGCTAAAACCCCTTTCTCGTGGATCGACTCTGGTCTCGCTGGCTTTATTACTTCGACACTTTTATACGTAGGAGATAATCCTATTTTTTGATATGTCAGTGGTGTGGCTGTGTAGGCAAGATGCAAGTAATCTTTTAGAGTTTTAAGGGGGTTATCCTCGTGTTGGCTCATTGTATCAGAACTAGAAGATGAAGATATACTAAGAATTGGTTTATCTTCGATTACAAATTCTGGTTGCAGTTTTAGTCAATTTGTCTTTTTTTTTTCAGTTCCCCTTTTTTTAAAAAAGAAAATTCTTGAATAAAATCAAAAAGCAAAAAGATAGAAAGGATAGAAAAAAATAAAACAAACTAGGTCGTAAAGCCAACATTTGACAAGTATACGCAAAAAATAAAAGGAAATAAAATAAAAGAAACTAGGCGGCAAAGCCAACCTTTGAGAAGTATTACACAGAATAATAAACGGAAATAAAATAAAACAAACTAGGTGACAAAGCCAACCTTGACAAGTATAAAACAAGAATATTAAAAGATTGTAATTGAAAAAGTTAGAAGTTAGGAACATAAAAAAAAATAGATACGTAAAAATAAATGTTAAGTGTCTAGAAATTAAAGTTAACTACAAGAAAATTAAAAAAGTTAGATACATAAAAAAATGTTAGATGTATAAAAATTAAAGTTAAGAGCAACAAAATTAAAAAAGTTAGATGTGTAAAAATTAAAGTTAGGTGTGAAGAAACAAAAAGCTAGTACAAGAATAATTAAGGCAACAAAATATTAAAAGATAAAAAGATAATGAAAAAGAAGAGAATAATAATTAGAGTTAGGCAAAATTAGGGTAAGTTATGAAAAATTATGTTAACAATTAAACAACAAGGTAAGGCAAAAAAAAAAGTAAGAAATAAATTTTCACAAAGATAAAGAAATTACAAATACTAGCCTTTGTCTATCATGCCTCCCCGGCAATGGCACCAAATTTTGTTTACACCCAAAATATACCGCGGTTATTATAGTATAAGTTGAGGTGTCGAATCCACAAGTAGGCTTTCAATAAAAGAGGTTGGTAGAAAAAAAGATACTAAAGACATAAAATTTAACTTTGAAGTGATTTGTTATAAAGAGACTACAATGCATAACAATTAGAAGAAAACGATGATAATTAAGAGGTAAGGCATCAAGAATCACTTATGTGTTTTGTAAATCAATCACTACTTTGATTCAATAATTATGACTCAATTAAAAGTTTCAAGTCCCCAACAATTAATCGAAAAATATGCATTGTAAAGTATAATTGATAAATACATATATTTGATATGCATAAACTCTTTACAAGCAATATTCACAAACAATGTTCGCCCTTACAAGTTATCCAAAATCGACAACATATTAATTGACAATATTTCAGTAAAAGACCAAGTTATAAAATGAATCTACCAGTAACAATTATAATAAAAGTCAAATCACATAAAGAAAGCATTATTGAATTTATATGAAATTGAGAATTATAATTTCTAGATTAAAGAGAAATCAGAAGATGAGAATGAGTTTAACACATAAACAAACTTACAAACTTTATAGCCGTTAAGGAATAATCAAAGTAGAGAAATAGATAAACTACGCATACAAGTTCCTCTCTAGCCTTATCAAGAACTCTAGCCCAACTTACAAACTATTCTCACCATTGCTAGAGAAAATACAAGAGAGAATTATAAGATACAATGATACAATGAAATCCAATAGATTTTCTTCTCCCTTTATTCAGCTCCTCAAGTTGTCCTTATATAGGTGGTTAAATGGAACTATTCTAGTGTGAACCAATCTTCCACATTTTCAGCCACCAACCCTTGCACCAACTTGCAACACTTTTTTGGCTATCAGAATGATTGAATTAGGCTTTGTGGAAAACATGAAAGTTGTAGCTTTTTTCTCATCTTTGCAGAGCCACCTAATTAATGCAATTTGGACAAGTCTTTTATAAGATATAGTCAAAATACCGAAGATGGGTTGGGCTGAGTATCAACTGTATTTTAGCTTTGTTGTGTCTGAATTTTGGCCCATCAAATGTTGGATTTGGTTTTTTGATTGTTCTTCAACTTTGTGTATAATTGGGTCATGTTGCTCCATGTTTAAGAATCTCTTCATTTTGATTTATAGATTGAGAGTTTTGTCCATTTTACTAAACCTATGCAAAGATTTCCATTAATCACAATTTAAGGACAACACTTGATTTCAAGATAAAGACTAAAAAAAAATGCAAAAGAAATGAAACAAACATCAAATATGCACAAGCAAAATAATTATGCTAAAATATTATAAAAAGTTTTACAATATTGACCAAATAGCATTAATTGTTTATAATTAAGAGTGCATTTTCATGCATTTATCATATAACTCTCAATGTCATGATAACATTAACTCATGGCATATGCCCTCATGTTGTTCTTATGGGTGATTCAACATATGGCATTCATTCATGGTTCCACGAGGTTTGAGTCAATGGTACTCTAATCATGTAGAATTTACATCCATGGACATGCATTTCAACATGGGTTTTGGATATTCATCCTATTGAAAATTTTTGGATTCATCTACATAGGCTTGAGTCCCAAAGGTCCAACAGTCTAAGCTCCTTCAAGTGAAAGATGCCCCCTTGGGCCGATTTTTTCTTATACTAATTCAATGGTTCGTGCTCAAAGGTGGTGACACTAAGATGAGTCATCTAAGGGTCGAATGGAGTCAAAGACTTCTCATGCCAATGCCACATGGCTAATTTGGCCAGTTCATGCTCATTGTGTGCAATGTGTAGTGATGCAAGGACTAAAAATAACAAAGTGAGTTATTAGAATTTGGCATCCCAATATGAATCAACTTCTCTAATACCTAGTGGAGTCACCACTGTGAATGAGGCATTCATCTCACCAGAGCATTTGCGACCACGACACTATGTCAAAGCCTCTTTTGAGACTTAAGGGAACACAAACAAGCATGGCCATGTCTAAAAGATGGAGTCATTACCCAATTTTCTACTTCAAAAATGGATAATGGCAATCTGATCCCTTGCTTTATGACCTAAACTACTCCCTTCCCTTCAAAGACGGGTTCGAAAAGTTAGGTATGAGCCTTCTGCCTGTTCGGATATAAATCTAGCCTCCACTAGGAAATACCAAATAAAAATATATTTACTTTTTTATATAGTCCACTTAATGTTGTTCATTTTATGCATACATTTTGAATTTATCTTCTTAAACAAATTAGGTGATTTTCAATCACGGCAATTGTATATTCATACATAGAAAGAGGTAAGAAGAAAATGTTACATTTCCTTTCAAATATAGGGCAATGAGAGGAGGATTACAATAATTTTTTTATTCAGCAAATAAAGTAAATTCTACTTTTAACACTTCAAATATCATTCATAACATAACATATTCATGCATATCAAATAATAAATATAATAAAATCAATTCGAGATTTGATAAATAGTGAATTCTCCACCCCCATAAGTGAGTCTATTCAGTGCTTATCAAGCCCTCTTGAGCATATATTCATTCATTCAAGTATTCATTCTAAGTAATGGTCCCTCGCCATTAATGTGAGTCCACCATTACTTTATGGCATCAAACAATTATATTTCTAAACATGGTATATTCATACATTCATTCATATCAATCAATTAAAATTCTAATTAAGGCCATAAACTAAAATCATGGCACTTCGACCTAGATTTGATAATTCTTATCATGGTAATTCTACCTATTCATGGTAATTGATAATCTAGATTCTAAACATGGCAATTCTAGCCTAGCATGTCATTTCTGGCCTAATCACATCAATCATAACAAAGCATTGCTGTTCTAGCCCAATCATGTCATTCATATCGAATCATGACATATTCTAGCCTAATCATGGTAATTATGTCTAATTCAATCAATCAAAGTAATCATGGCAATTTCGACCAATCATGACAATTCTTACCTATTCTATACTATTGTCTAGCATTCTTCAAAAATAAGGTTGGCTCCTGACATGATTCTAATCATGTGCTCTTAAATATGATTCTAAGTGTTCGTAAAGAAAATAAAGTCCTAGCATGAATCTAAATAAAGAAACGAAAGCGGACTCGCCTCGACACGCTTATCCATCTCACAAAACAAAAAGGATTACAACAATTTATAATAATCCTAAACATGCTTATTCTGAGCAAAAATAAACCTAAACATGCTTAATTCTAAGCAACAAAAATAAATAAGAAAATATGAGGGAGAAGAGAGAACTGCTCTTGATACTTACCATTTCCAGGTTTAGAGTAATAGAACACCTAAGAATATTGAACCAGAAAAGACTCCTTGAATTCTCAAGTGTGTCTTGCAAGAGGGAGAAGAGAAGATTTCTTTGTGTCTTGAAAGTGAGGAGAGGGAATGTCTATATAGTAAAGGGTTGAGGTTGAAAAAGAAAGTAGAAAAAAAGGAAGGTCTGTCACAAAATTTTTGAAAATTAAAGAGAGAACAGTTGGCCGGCTATGTGAGGACCGCCGATCGACAGTGAGGAGAAGGGGTGTCTATATAGTACAGGGTTGAGGTTGAAAAAGAAACTAGAAAACAAAAAAAAGAAGGTCCATAACGAAATTTTCCAAAATTGAAGAGAGAACAGCCGGCCGGCTGTGTAAGGACCATGTGTCGATAGTAGGACAATCGACCAACTATAGGTGGATCGTCGGCCACTTGTCCTACAACCGTCGACCGGTTGTGGCCCACCAAACCCCTTGGTTTTGTATTTTTCAATGCAGTCTCTTCTAACCGTCAACTGTTCGATCATGCATAACTATTCAGGTTCAACTCCGATTTGTGATTCGTAAAGTTTTGTGAAACTTAAACATCCAAAGCTTCGCAATAGTATATGACCCATTATCATATTCCTTCTAGATTAATCTCTGTGATTTTTTAAAATCATGTGTTAGCTTTTGGTCTGTTTTTTCCTGAACTCTCTTCTTTTTGTTTCCAAAGGCATTTTGGTCATTTCTTTTGCTCTTCATTCATCTTCACTTCAGCATCGAGCCTCAAAAATCAAGTGTCTATAGTGACATAGCCTTATAATTTTTCCTATCATACCCTGACCCTAGCCTCATATTACAAGCTTTATAAATCCCTAATGATCCTTGATGTTAGTGATTAACCTACATTAGTGGAGAGTGGTGTGAAAAGTAGGCCTATAGTAGTCCTTTTGTTCCAATAGAGATTGATCTCTAGTTTCTGTTTATATAAAGCAATTTGAGTTTCAAGGGGTGAAATATGATTGGCTATATACACACATGAAGAATCTTGAATGAAATGATACTGGCATCAAAATTGAAGTTCTGAGCAATCATAATGTTAATGTATTCCCTTTAAGCTATTGAATCTGAGGAATCCTTAAAGAGCCCAATTAGTCAAATTGATTCATAACTCACATGTATGGTGTGCTTGAATAGGGGATTGACAAAATTCAAAGATTGGGGGTGTGTTATTTGTTTCCCTTTTAGAGTAACAAAAGTTGGAAATGGGAGGTAAGTGATGAGTAAGAAGGATTTGACACATTCATAACACCGTATGCAAGCACTTTTTTGGTGATTGGACCTTTGGTATCATGCATATTGTGCTTGATATGCTGAGACACTTTGGAATCCATTGAGGAGTACAAGCAAGTGAAGACATCCCGTAATGGTAAAATCTTCACATAAAGGGTAAGATTCCCCAGCGGTTAAAGTGAAGAACATGATCTGAGAAATGCACAACAGCTTCAAAAAGAACAATGTTGAGTGAGGAATGTCTAGTTGGTAAAGATCACTTGCTTCAAGAAAGTGTCAATCTATCCAGGGCTTCAACTGAGGTTGCCTCAATCATATTGTAAAGTATAGGAGAAACAATAGGGCATGGAGGTCTAACATCTGAAGAAGAGTTACAAGGTGGTTGTAGCGTTTGGTTCTCAAAATGAATGGAAACTGCCAACTTTTAGCAAAATTGGGGTTCAGGCAGATGGAGGAGCTTTATGAGAGGAATAAAATAGACAAATTTGGGGTACCATACCATGCAGTCATTAACAACATAAAAAAGGTACAGACAAGGAATCTGTCCCAGAGATATGAGATCAACCACTATAAGTCATCACAAAAAAAAAAAATTCCTCAATACCAAAATCTCCAGAACCCACAAATACGAAAAAGAACATTCTAAGTCATCCCAAATATCCTGTCCCGTCAATCTAGTCATTTCCAATGTCTTTGTCTATCTACTTCTTAGCCTCCTCCTGCTCGACACTATATTGCAAGTTATCTCATGAAACTGACAAGTTAAACCAAGGATAAATTCCCCCTTGCTAAAGGCGATCCGCCAAGTTGGCAGCCTAGCCTGAGATGCATAAGCAAAGTTGATTTAAGTGCATAGAAATGGAAGCATGCATATGTAACATTTGCATAGACATTTTAAATAACTATGCGGGGACAGGTAAAGAATACAAAAGCCAAGAAAAAGGATGAAGCGTAACATTGAAATGGATATCTCACTAGCTAATGCCAAGCTCTTAAGAAGTTGATCTCCCAGTATGCTGCAGGCAATGTGATGGTAATGTTCTCCATGATCAAAAAGAGGCAAAAAGCGAGAGAAATCAACAAAGATGAGCAACAATCGATGCATCAGAAGAATCATGCAATGAAGAAATGATCAAGCACATTCAAAGGTCAAGACTTCAGTCACATACTAGGGTAACCCAAACACAACCCCCTGCCCTCTCCCCCTTTCTTTCCCTCAAAAAAGAAGAAGGATTCGCTTCTCCAAAAATAATTAGAAGTAGACGAGACAGGACCAACTCCCCATAAGATAGTTATCTGTGAAAAGATAAGACCTTTGAACATTTGGATGAACTTGCTAATGAGTCTTTTTCTATAAGAAGCATAACGCAAATACTAGGGGTAACCCCTAGATGAAGAAAGATGGATTCATTCAAGAGTAAAAGTAACAGCAAAAGATAGAGGACAATCCCTTTATAAGTAGTGAGAGTACGGTGCAAACACAATACAGTTGAGGATTGACTTCTTTGGAACTGTAGTCCAGAGGAGACAATACATCATATGCAAGGAGACTCAGAATTGAGTACAATCAAAAAATGACCTTTCAAGATACAATTTATAATGCACAGGAAGGTGATGATCAAAACAGAGTGTGGCCAAACGCTGACAAAATTTTACAAGAAATGTCGTACTAAAAATATTCCCCGACAAAGAAACTCAAGAATTTGCATCAAAAACATGGTAGAGGAACTTAGAAGTTTAAATCAAAACTTTGGCTTAGAAGGGGCTCAAAATGTTCAAGAATTGAACCAAATTCAATCTCCAGTAGAGTATAGTGAATGAAACCGCTCCCAGTAGAGTATAGTACAGAATAAACAAGAATCCCCAGTAAAGCAATCAATCCAATCTAATCCAATCCCCAGTGGGATATAGAATTTCATCCAAAATGAAGCAAGTACCAAACCCAATACCCAAGCAGAGCAAAAATTATACGATCATCCTTGAAAAACACATGTCATTGAACCAATTTCCTAGTAAAGCATCAGATTTTAGTTAATTAAGAATATCAACAACCTTCAAGCCGCCATAAGGCACAATCTAATGGACAGTGGTCTTCGAGCCGCCAGATGGCATAACTAGGAATGGTCCTTAATCCAGAAAAAGCGTAACTCGATCGAAATCTACCCGACTTTGCCTAAAAAAGACAAGAGTTCCATTCAGCATGGGAAGAAATCAATCCTAAGACCTTGTGCAAGCTCAAGGTACCATGATCTTAACTCTCCACAGCCAAATTTTCAAAGAAACCCCTAAGCCAAAACCCCCTTGTACCATCAAATTACCAAATAACTAAAACACCCACCCACATTACCAGACCACCAAAATGACATCAAAGAACATGGATTCACACCAACATCCCAGGGAACACAGATTCATCCCGAGACAACATAAATTCATAATGTCATCCCTAGTGGAGTCACAAATTCCTATCATGACATCAAAGAGCAACAATATCAAATCCCAAATGCAATACAACATAGATCAAGAATGGTCAAGAGAATAAGAAATCTCATTCAATTCTGAATAGCTCAATCTAACAAATTTCTTATCAACCAGTAGCAGTGATCGTCAACCCAATCAAACCCTTGTTAAAGTACAAGACATAAAGATGAAAGCATCCAGACTCAGCAGTGCCCTCATGAAAGCAAAGGTACCAGGATGAAAGCATCCAAACTTAACAACACCCTCATGAAGGCACAGGCACCAGGATGAAAGTATTTCAACTCAATCAACACCCTTGTGAAAGCAGAAGACATTAAGATGAAAGCATCTAGACCAATAGCACCTTCGTGAAAGCACAAGCACCAAGATGAAAGCATCTCAACTCAGTCAATACCCTGTGAAAGGACAAAATACCAAGATGAAAGCATCTAAATTCAGTGGAGCCCTTATGAAAGCACATGCACCAGGATGAAAGCATCCCAAATCAGTCAAGCCCTTGAAAAAGCACAAGATATCAAGATGAAAGCATCCAAACTCAGGTAACACCCTTATGAAAGCACAAGACATTAAGATGAAAGCATCTGAATCCAGTTAAGCCCTTGTGAAAGCATGTACACTAGGATGAAAGCATCCAAAGTCAAATAAGTCCTTGTGAAAGTGCAAGTACTAGGATAAGACCATTCAAGCCACCAAGAGGTGTAAACAACTGGATTCAGACATCAAACCTTAACCAGGTAAGTATGCTTGCAATATACTTTCTCGATGTTTATGTTCCACAAACCCTTCCAAAATGGGGGGTAAAACTATAAACATGAAAATTTTGCTTATGGTTTAAGCCCAATGATGAGGACCAAAGAATACTAAGTAAAGTATACCGTTGATTTGAAAAATGAGTTGAAACTACCCAGAACACAAAACCCAACCACAAACACAAAGCACAATCACACAGAAAAAAATTAAAAAAGACACCAATCAAAAGTAGGATCCTGATTAAGAGTCGTTTATTATGCCTTACCCAAAAACCCTTCACTGATGCATACGCAAGTTGAGAAAAGGAAAAGGTCCAATTGCACTAAAAAAGGAAAAATTGAAAAAATAGACAAAATTAGTGGCCCTTAGTGAAATTTGGACACATCCTGAAAAATTTTCATGCCATAGACACTTTCTTGACAAAAAGACTAAAATACCCTTATGTATTCAATTTTTTTCCAAAGCCTTATTTCGCTCTTCAGACATATAAACTCGAAACCCTTGACACCACTCAAAACGTAAACTGACACGAGCATCCTCTGAGTATAGAAGCAAGACGACGTAGAGAGAAGCAAGAATCAACATTGAGAAACGTTTGTTCGTCGGTTTTTTCATAGTTTTAGTGATTTATTTGGTTGTTTTCTATTTCGCAAGATTTAATTTAGTTTTTAGGGAATCTAAATTAGGGATTTGAGTTTCCGTCAGATGCGTGAACTTATTTTGTGTTTTTAGGGATAAATCTAGTGTTATTAGGTGATTTTTGTGGTTTGATGTGTATGAAAACTGTGAAAATCGATAGGCTTTGTCGTGAGTTAGACGATGGGGAGTGTCGGTTCTGCATCCTACAAAGATCGACACTCGACACTTACATGTCGAGTCATGTTGAGTTGTGTCGGATGCACAATCGACACTCGATATCAGTGTATTTTTTAAGACATCGAGTGTCGATTTCATGAAAACCGACATATCGATGTCTCAAACCATGTATCCGACACTCGACATGTCGGATGAAAGCTTGTGTCGAATGTTAGATTATGCATCCGACACTCGAATAATCTGACATCTAACAAAGTCGTATAGTCGATTGGAGGTATCTGACAGGAGTTTTGTCGATTTACGTTGTCGAGCTCTATCGAGCGAGTCGAGTTTTGTTGAGTTTTGTCTCGTTTTGTCAAGCATTTTGGCAGGTTGCTTGTCTTAGCTTTGTTTTTTTACCTTTTTACATCATATTTAACTATAACGGCCTTGTATGTGCAGGTTAAAGTAAATGGCAAATGATTTTGGACTGTCCTTCACCCTAAAGACACTATTTGCTGAGCACTATCATGCGGTGATCACAAACTTGGCAGGTTTGGACTGTATTGAATGGATTCACGCGAACTTGAGTGCGAGGCAAAAGGACATGTTTCGTAATACATGTTTTGGGTTTATCCTAGATATTCGGGAGCTGTCGTTTCCATCTCAGTTGGTACACAATGTGCTTCTATAGGAGGTTAACACAACGGGGTACAATGAGGAGATGTGGTTCCTTATTGAAGGTAAAAATATGGTTTTGAACTACAATGTAGTTAAAAAAATCTTATTTTTTAACTTCTGGTATTTGTAGTTATTTTTTTGTTACATTATCGGTATCTTATGTTTTTTTTTTTCCTTCTTTGCAGGAAGATTGATTCGTTTTTCTGCCCACGAATTTGGTTTGGTTACCGGATTGAGATTTGCTTCCACGGTGCCACCAATACCGACTGTGTTGAATCCGTGCCCTTGTTGGATATGTACTTCGAGGGTGAGGACATGGAGCTCAGAAAATTCTATGGGAGACTTCAGAAATTGAATGTGTCTCGTATGCCAGACAAGGATGTTATGAAGCTGGCCTTGTATTACGTGCTGGAGCATTTTTTTATGACACGGGATCGATGCCGACTTGTCTCCCGTGCGTGGTTGAATTTTGTGAACACATTGGATAATTTTAACAATTATCCATGGGGTTTGATGTCTTTTGATAAGACACTTAAAGGAATGAAAAACGCTTTGGACAGTAGGTTAGAAAAATATAAGAAGCAAGCCCAAGCGAAGATGAAGCAGGTAGAGAAATATAACTTAGAAGGGTGCCCCTATGCTATTCAGGTACATGCTGTAAAACAAGTATGTTGATGTGTTTATTATTTGCTTTGGCGTGCAAATTTAAATACATAGTGTCACTAAATAACCCTTATGTTATTCAGGTTTGGTTGTACGAGGTCGTGCCGTACATTGGCGCGACATATGGGTGAGTAAGCAAGGACTCAGAGGGGAGGATACCGAGCTTATTGAGGTAGAAGACAAAGAAAACCCCGTCGGAGGACATCGTCAAACATGATGTCCTGCTGGTTAGGAGTCAGTATGTAAAGTTCCCCTGTCTTATGAACTTTTCTTGTTCATAAGATCACAACGAATCACTGTTTAATTTGATGGGTTATTTGTTGATGCAGGCTCGTCCACTCGTCATTTTGGAGCCATCTGAGGTGGAGCAGAGGACACATTAGTATACTAGGCTCACTGAAATAGTTGGCATCTAGAAAAGTGTACATGTAGCATGGGCGACATCTGTGGATGCTCCATTATTGCTCGATAAGAGGATTGAGCCACTTCCCTTAGAGGATCCATCAGCTCCACCTCCTACTGGTCAGAGTCGACCTCCTGCTGGTCAGAGTCCACCTCCTGCTGGTTAGAGTTCCTCTATTAGACCTGATATGGGGCCAGCTAGAGACACATCCAGTCCTACAAGTGATGTTCGTATGCACTCTCCGTCGCCTTCTTCCCTCGTTTGTCCTACATGTCCAGCATACGAGAGTCACGGTCATGAGGATCCATCCGGAACTCGTGCCGCTAGACATAGTCCCATCGATAGACCTGACGTGGGGGTAGACATGGACACAGTCAGTACCCCTATCAGTCCTGCACCAGAGATGTTTGACAGCTATAGACCTACAGGCGATTCAATTCCTCCGTCAGGTCAAGCGACCACCTACCGTGACATTTCCCCTCCTGTACACGATGTCCCTCTAAGCTCAAAGGTATGTAATAAGAATTTACATTCGTAATCTTATTCGTTTACATTTGCTACTCCGTTGGTTTATGAAGGTGATCGTTAATAATGACATACAGGTGCAGCCAGTCCATGATGAGTTCTAGAGCACAGTTCTGCATGAGCTTGCATTATTACAGGCGGAGAACGAGCAAATGCAGGAGGAGATAGTTCTTCTGCATAAGGCTATTTTACTATTAGGTTGCCACTTCAAATACGCTGACACAATACGTTGCAAAAGTTACAAATCAGGTTTTGTGATTTCCATGCTTAACCTAACATTGAGATTTGCTTTAATACAGGATTTGGATGGAGGTTCAGGCGATGACGATGAAGGCCAGCAGCCAACTGAACTGAAACCTATGGACACGAGTGTTCATGCCGCTAATGCTCCTCCTACGGGCTTCGTTCGTGCCGAGGTCGTCGGCTACTTCCAGCAAAGCATAAGCAGAGCCCTTTTGTCAGTCCACCGGGTAGGAAGAGGGCGAGGGTTGCGCCACAGGAGAAAGCCCCAAACGATCAGCATGTACAACCAGAGGCCCCGGTTGTTCAGCCAGCAAAGAGACCAGATCAGCAGCCCCCTAATCCACTATTTGACCCACGTGTCTCCCTAGCAACTGCTGATGTCGATGCCTTCGATGCATGGCTGGGGGACGTGGAGGGTGATATTGATTTGGGCATCTACATCGCTGATCGTACGTTTTTCAAGACTCTGCTGAGGCCATCAGACTACCTTGCATCTAAGGTAGTTTAAGTCCTTCTCGTCCCCTCCAATATTGCAATATACATTTCGAATTATTATTGATAACTATTACTGTATTTAGCACATGGATAGCTACTTGTGGATGCTACGTTGCAGAGCTCGTGCTATGGCCGCACCTGGTGTCTAGAGGTCTGCTTTCTTGGACACCACATTCTGGGTACGTATTTCATAAACATATGAATTTGTAGTTAATTTCTGATTCCTTCAATGCGCTAACCGAACTCATGAAATTGTAGTTGAAAGTGAAGTCGTTGTGGGAACAATACTCGGACAGATTAGACAACATTAACTGGGTGGACGAGGCCGATATGGTCCAGTTTGTCCTGTGAGAGATGCCCCTCGTTGGAAGACCATGGGTCGATGTGGACAGGGTGAGTACATTTATATTCAAAGAGTTAGTATGTGTTCATTTATTTGAAATGTTGTGATCAATTTTCATGGTGTCAATTTCCTTTTCAGCTCTATGTCCTTGTTAACATTGGCAGCGATCATTGGGTGGCAGCCGAGGTGGATTTGAATCGCCAACACGTTGTCATATAAGACTCATGTGTTAGGCATAGTTCCACAGAAACATTCAGAGAGACAGTCTGGTGTCTGGCTGAGCTGATATCCCGCACGGTGCCAATGGATGTTTACGGTCGTCCTGACTATCCTGTAACCCCATACGACATTATACGCATCAAGGATGAGACCGAGGTGCCACACAGGAGGCTGGGGGAGGAGCGTGCGGCGTGTACTGTTTGAAGTACATTGAGTTCTTAGCGGGGGGGCGTTCCATTGACAGCCATTAAGGCATTCATGGACGAATGCCAGCGGGAGAGAATGGTTGACATAGGAGTGTTACAATCCATGGGATTCATGATATATCATCAAGGGGTGCAAATTATTACAATGGTCAAAAGTGCACCTGAACCAAAATGAGGGGTAATTTCGTAAAAGAACTGGTATTGCTGTGCAGAGAATTAAATGTCAAGATTTGTGGCTGTAAGAGATCTTGAAGTCAGCTTTCTAACACATTTGTCAATGTGTCATTTGGAGTTATCTGCAGGAATTTATGACCATCTCTTCATAGCTGGTTCATAATGAATACTGCATTAAAGTCCACATTAGAATTTGAATTTTCTAGCTTAGTTGGTTGGAATTTGAATTTCTAGCTTAGTTGGTTGTGCCTTTATTACCTAATAAGTTTACTTATGAGTCTTAGTTAAAATGAGTTGTCAATGTAGTAGATGAGCTGTAATCATTTAATTATTGTCTTTTACCTATGCTTGGAGGGTTGTTCCAAGTTATTTAAGTTCTAAAGTTGTGTATTCAAGGGAGGTGAAGTTTTGAATTCGAATTTGAGTGAAATTTCAGTGTTTATATTGATTTCTCCTTAACTCTGTATCTCTTGGTGGATTCCATAGAGTGGTGAGTTAGTTTAAGCCCTGTATCCTTGGTTTACATCCTTGGGTGGTGAATTATCTGTATCCCATTGGTGTTTACTTTGGTGGTGAGCTTGTTATCCCTTTCAAAGAGTGTTTGTTAGGTTCCATTTTATTTGTTCCAGCCATTGGTTGAGTTGATAATCAACTTGAAGATTCTATCCTGATCTATTACAATCCAGCAGCCCGGTATCAGTTTGGTATCAGAGCCATATCTCAAAGATCCGGTATCAATGGCGATACAGCTTTGGGTTAATCACGTTCATCCACAGGTAGAGGAGGCTGCCACAACCGTCACAACGCCTTCAGAGGTTGGGGCCTTCACAGCGCCTGCAGATGTTATGCCTGCCGATGTTGCGGCCACCATAGAGATTGCTGATGTTATGTCAATGGATGTTCCGACTACCATTGCGCATACCGACGTTGATTCAGCGGAGGTTAAGCAGCAGCCCAGCACGACTGTACCATGATTTCGTGTCATGTATATATTATGTATAGTTACACATTTTTTTGGGTAGATAGTTTGTGGATATGTACATATTATTGCATAGTGACATTTTTTATATAGTCACACATGTTTTCCATGTATAGTGGTACGAAAACTTGTAAATACATTAATGAAAAATCACATAAATTCGTGTTTAATACATTAATGTTACATAAATGAATGTTTCATACATGAATGTTTTATACAATGACAAAATCATATATACGAAAGTTATTAATATGAACAAACTACAAATTGGAATAAAATAAATATACTACGTCGCTTTCAGCAAACAAATAATATTATATAGACAAAATAACTCCTTGCTTGCTTTTGGTAGACATCATCCCCTGTCATGAAATGGAACTGGATTTCGGCAAGTTTGACGATTGTGCCCGAAACATCCATATCGCCCGCAACTTCAAGACGAGCTAGACTCACCGACGGAAGGGATTCGATTCCTCCAAGGACGATCGGCTGGCCTCCTCATGACTGGCGGTAGAACCACTCTGTTGTGAACCTCCTCAGGAACCAGCCAATCCTCACTAACTCCAACAGGAACAACTGGCAGAGCATATGCATGTAGTAATGTTTCAATCGTATATCAATGGGCACAATAATCATGGCACGTCAGTAGATTCATATGTTTGTAAACAGTTAATACATGTGCACACAGAAGCTGATCAAGATCAAACACCCGGCACGTGCATGTACGAGCGTGCATGTCAATGATGCTAACACGATCGATGCCTCTAACCTCATACATAAGAAGAGAGATACCATGAACCCTCATACGTTCTCCCTCCTTTAAACACTCCTCCATCAACTTGTTAGCCCACAGCGAGAGATGTAATTCCGAGTTAGCAAATAACTATCGACGCTCATAGAACCATCGCTACAAGTTGGCCCAGTAATAATTTGCTAATAATGTCATCGAGAGGAATCGATGGTGTCGCAAGCAGCTGTTTATCGACTCAGCTATATTTGTTGTCATGATGTTATACCGTCGACCATGAAACTGTGAATGTGCCCATTTCTCGACTCCAATCTCTCGAAGATAAGTTACTGTTGCTGGCATATACGATTCAATTTGTCGCATATGATAGTTGAAATCAGCACAGTGATATGTCCTTACAGCTCGGTAGTATATCTCCAACAATGTCTTATCCTTGAAAGTTGCCTTCAAGTTACCCTTTAGCTGATGAGTGCACAATCCATGCAGTGCATGAGAAAAAACTGCTACAATAGCTCGTTCAATACTACGATGACAGTCAAAAACGAAAACAAGATCTCAGACATTTTGTACAACACGATCACACAACTGTCTCATGAACTAGTTCTAGGAGTCATCATTTTCAGAATGCCCAACTCCAAATGCCAAGGGGTATATTTGTTTATTTTCATCCATACAAGAAGTTAAAAACATTGTACCTCTATATTTCCTTTTCAAAAAAGAACCATCAACTGCAATAACTGACCTAATGGATGATGCAAATCCAGCAATAGAGGCCCCCATACTCATGAAAAAGTATCTAAAATAGTTGTTGTCATCGGTTTCTAAAGAAGTTTTGGTCCCTGGGTTTGCTTTCTCAATCATGTACATGTACTGGGGGAGTAGTGTGAATGATTCCTCATGCGATCCGTGAAGCTCTTGCAAAGCCGCCTCCTTTGCCCTCCATGCCTTGTTGTATGTGATATTAACACCCAATGACTCCTGAATATCAGAAATAATATCCTTTGGACGATATATTCTCGATGTCTCAACAAATTTGCTCTTAATATGTTTGCCAATAACATGTGCAGTTGCCTGTTTTTGATTTGGGTGAAGTCCGGCTCCGGAGCAGCTGTGATGGTTCTTATACTTTTTCACTTGAAAGAAATGTGAATCAACTACTTTTATGACACGTAAATGCCATTTACAAGATTCATCACGGTAGACAACCTCAAACCTTGTTGCATTGGAGTTCCTCACCTTGAATTGAAAGTTTCGTCTTAGTGCTAAATTCGATAACTTCTCACGAAGCTCCGTTTTGCTGTTAAACATCTGCGCAACCCCAACCTCAATCTCGTCAACTACAAACATGAAGCATCATCGCCATCTATGGATAATGAATGCACAATAGGCGGCATCCACCTGAATGTGTTAGGCTGACGACTGTCATTCTCAGAGCCCAAATTAGCTTCTTCATGTCTACAATTTGCATCCATTCTCGGCTCATTATTCGACACCGGATCTTGCTGATGTCCGTATAGTGCAGGAGTAGGTGCGGAGTGAATTAGAGAAGGAACTGTAAATGGCACATCCTGGTTCACATCATTCAAGATCTACATCTGTTCATCATTATCAAAATGTGAACCGTCTACATCCTGGCCATCAATAATAAAATAATCCAAACCCTCAACATCATTCTCATTATGAATAGTGTAATCATCATTGTCATCGTCAACACGCTAACTAACATCACCACTACCACTGATGCGTTCGAAACTAGCAAGTATACTAGTCGCACAAGTAATAAAGTGATGAGTAAGATATCGTTCCCACGAGGATTGATTCTAATTGAATTTGTTATTTTCTAGCAACAATAAACTAAATAAGGGGGGTTTTGTTGAATGATTAGCTAAATGAACTAAGAATGCAAATGAAGAATAACAAAACAGAAATTGATTTGAATGATGGATCAATGAGAGAAATCTGGTTAAGGGATCCTTCTCCACCACAAGATATGAATTTGCGAATTAATCATAGAATTGTCATCCAATTACACCATTGAAATTATCAACCGTAGATAACAACAAGCTCTGTTATCCCAATCTTTCCTTAATTTGTTGTTAAATAAAACAGGCTCTTTATTTAATCTCTATCCATTAAACAACCTAGAACAAGCTCTCTAAATTAAATTCAATGGATGCATTATGATAAGAAAGATAGGTTGATCTAAGCAATAAACACACAAGCTCGTATTATTTAACTTAGGTTATATTCTCCAATTGTAATCTCTGATCACAATTTTGCTACTAATGATTAGAAATTCAAGACAATTACGGATCAAGATTTCTAATCTACCAATAGACAATATCTAGATTATATTTAGATGGCCACCCAAATACAATCAGCAAGTAATCATAAGCATTAAACATGGGAAAATACAAGCAACTTCAATTAGAGAATTGGATAATAATTTCTTACACAATCAACTCACAAACACCATATCAAGGGCTTTGAAATCACCCTCAACCAATTCAGATTTAGTTACACATATTTAGACACAATACAAATACAATACAATACATAGCAATTCCAGAAAATGAAAGGGAAATGAAAAACTTAGCAAATCTGATGAAATCTCCTAGGATTTGTAGTTCTTCCTTTTTCCAAGCCCTCAATCTCCTTCAAGAACTCTAAGAGATGAGAGAAATCCGAAGATGCAGCCTCCTCCACGCTCTCCCCTCTTCAAGTTATCAAATAAAACCCTAAAATGTGTTTATATACTCTGCTACAGTAACTTGCTACAGTGCCCCATATTTAATAACATGCTACAGTGATATATGGAATTACAAATATACACTTCTCATACCATTTTTATCACAACTTTCGGTACACTACATAAATTCATGAACCATAAATTTCACCAAAAAATAGACTTCAAGAGCTTTCTAATGGTATATAGCATGTTATCCGGTTAATTGTATATCGATACAATCAACTCCGAAAAATTGGTTGATTAGCAGAGGTGAAAATGAAGGGTTTTACTCCAATTTTGTGCAAGTTCCTCCAAAACTCCTACCAACATCAAAAACCACACAAAAACATAAAAATACCAAGGAATATAGCAAAGAAACATAGACGGAATTGATATGAAAATGATATATAAATAGACACCTATCAAATTCCCCCACACTTAAACTTTGCTAGTCCTGGAGCAAGTACAACGATATGAAACAAAACTAAACCGAAACAGAATCAAAGAAAAATTAAAACACACACAAATGCTTCAACTTGCAAATAGGCCTCAAAGATTGTACTTAATTATACCCAAGGAAAACTTCAAAATAATGCACTTGATCAAGAATTTTATCTCAAAGATTAGTTTCGCTTCATTTCAATTCCTTAAGTGTGTGTGTGTAGAGCCATTCTCACCTAATCACTTGTAACCCGGATGAGTTTATGCATAAAAATGAATCATATTTAATATTGAAGATGTGTATATAAATGAACTCCATAGGCTTGATTTTCAAGTCACTCTCCACAAATATAGACAAGCCCAACACTAAGGATCAAGTATAACTTTATTAAGCTTGTAATGTTTGGCTTGGGTGAAGGTATGATAAAGGATAATAATTTGGCTCAAATCACCCACAAACACATAAATCATTCAAGACTATGCAGAGCTCAACCCTATAACACAACGTCATTTCAATTCACCAGGTTACTCCCCCAAACTTATTTAGAACACTCAATCTGTTTTTTTTGTAGAAAACAAAAGAAAACTACACCCCCACACTTTGTTGTTTCATTCTTTTTAAGAACATTTAAGGGTATAGATCTCTTATTCTTCTTCTTTTGTTCTTTTTTTTTCTTTTTTTTCTTTTTTTCTTTTTTTTTATTACACTTCCCCTCCCCCACACTTAAACAACCCATTGTCCCCAATGTGTAAATATGTGGACAATAAGTACAGATTGGCTTTTTTCTTTTTTTTCTTTTTTTTCTTTTTTTTTAAACACAATAGAACTCACTTGCATTGCTCATGACACATCCCAACCTCCTCTAACTTCCCAAAACCAGAACATAGCTGAAAATTTAATTGTGAATGATCTACATGCTTATAGGTAAGGGATAAACTGTTTAGAACAAATTCATTTGAGATTAGGAAATCTTTTAGTGAGTTAACAAAGAAAAAGGCTTACAAAGGCTCAAAGGGGTAACTAGGGATCAATTTCAGTCAAGGTTGGCTATTAAGGCTCAAACGGTCCAAAGATGGCCTAATCATTTCCCCAATGTTGCACAGTCTAGGATTTCGCCTCGAGTGACCATCAAACAAGTTCTAGAATTCATTGAAATCTGGAGAAACACTTAAATTACATAAACTTTCTCTAGTGAACAAATAACTCAGTGATAATAGCTCAGTGCTCAATGTTGCGCAAGGAATCAAAAGCAAAGCGAAAACCAATAAACATTTCAAGCACACAGATCCATGCATCATTCATCATTTTCCAAGAGTTATTCTTAATTCAATCACTATCTTATCATCGACCTACAAAATGCAAGAAAAGAGGTACGTGGCGTTGTTACACCTGAGTCAAGATTGTATATTTCAACAATCCTTAGGACCAATAGCCCGCAGACTTAAGGTTTTCAGCCTATATACCTTTATTAGGAAGAACAAAACAAGAAACAAGACACTTTAAACAACATGAAATAAACAAACTACAGATTTATTGAGAGAGAATGCATTTCAAGAGTTAAGAAAACCCCATATTCTGCAATTCTCAGGTTTTTCCACAATGTTTTCTTTTTTCGAATCGAAACTGATAAAGACAAAAACACACAACAACTCTAACTTACACAAAACTAAACTTACTTATAAAATAACAAAGTCCAATAAGCCAGCAAACAAAAATAAGTCAGTTAGAATGGGTCTAAAAAGTTTAGAAGTTAGCCTCCTTATTCAGCCATTATGGATTGAAGAGATCCAGAATGCGTTTCAAGAAGAATTAAACTTTTTAAGCCACCACTCTAAAAGCCATGATTAGAAAATATTATCTGGGGCGAAAGAAATAACCTGAAAAAAACTCAAAAGAAATGACATGAAAAATCTCAAATAAACACACTAAAAAGAAAGTAAACAAAAACGAAGCAAACCAATAGATAGAAATTACAGATGGAGCGTTAAATCCAGTCTACGCCTTTTATTGCCTTCTCCAAACCAATCTATCCGAGCCGTTGTTGGATCAGGCGAATAGACGAATGCTTGTAATTTGTCAATTAACTCCCCTGCAGTTGAAGCTGTAACCAGGATTTGCCTCGCCGACTGTGAGATGAAGTTTTTTTCTACTGCTTGATCAAGAAAAGACAACAAACCATCAAAAAAATTATTGACATTTAACAAAACAATGGGTTTCCGATGGATGTTTAGCTGTTCCTAAGAGGTGATTTGAAATATCTCCTCTAATGTACCATAACCACCGGGCAAAGCTATAAATGCATCAGATTTAACAACCATATGTGCAATACGCTCATGCATACTAGAGACCTGTAACTCTTCCCCGATTGTGTTGCCTACGATATCTCGTACAGCTAATGGTTTCGGGATAATGCCGAGAACTTTGCTCCCTCCTAGGGATGCAGCTGTTGACACACACCCCATTAACCCAAGACTACCCCCTCCATAAATCAAATTAATACCCCTCGCAGCTAATGTACTACCAAGATCAAGAGCTGCTGTGGTAAACTCTCCATCTTTACCAAATTGCGATCCGCAAAATACGCATATATTGCAGAATCGCCGAATTGGTGTTTTCTCCATTTCTACAAGTGCTCTAATCTTGTGTAAGACACGTTAGAGATTATGCTTTTCAATTACAAGACAGGTTATGGAATGACATATGAAAATATGCAGAATGTATATATACACCTATAAAACTCTCAAATTTTGACACATGGGGACATACTTTCGGCGGGGGTTGCTCGATGCAGATTTATCGCCACAAGATTTGAAAAAATGAGATATGCTTTCGGCGAGGTTTGACAAAACCTACACACTTGTCTCCCACGTGAAGCATGAAAAATGGACATATACTTTCGGCGGGGTTTGACAAAACCGCCACACTTGTCTCCCACGTGAAGCATGAAAAGTAGAGATATACTTTCGGCGGAGGGTGACAAAACCTCCACACTTGTCTCCCACGTGTACTTATGCCATAGGGTAGTCATATGGTTTGTCAAAAAGAAAATTTGAAATTAAAACAAACAAAATCAACAAACAACAACAACACAAAAACAACATTGATAATCAGATCAAACGAAACAAGAAAGAAATAAAATTCGACAACAACAATACACATTCAAATATACAAGTAGTTGTGATTGTGGCTCACATCTTCCTCTGGTTTTACGTCCAGTAACGGCTGAAACGCCCTCTATGAGTCGGGGATTTGCTTCCCATCCAGTTTTCTTATAAACTGGCAAACAGGGTCGTTTTTAGTCAGATTCCCTAGACTATAACACTACAATTCATCACGAAATTGTGTCCATAAATTAAGCAATTCACGCTGAACAAGTCCACAAGAATGTGACTCAAGAGCTAATAAAACATTATCCAGCGACTCATTACTCAGACCATTCTTAATAACCGAGAGTTTATCTTCTCTATTCCTGGACACAAAACCTAATGAACGACAAGTCTGGTTACAATTCCATCTAGCACATTTATAACATACTTGTAACCTTTTCGCTTTTCGCCTCTTGCGTAGTAGCTCTTTCCTAGACCAGGCATGAATTTTGCGAGATTAATGTCAGGCTCACCGGACAATCTCACCTTGGCTTCGATAAGCCATCGGATATCCGCAGGCACATTTAGAAGCATCAACGCCCAAAGTCTAGTCATCCATACTTTATAAATTTTAAACACAGCATTTTGAGGAAGTGAAGGAAAATATTTACGAAGGTTAGATAAAAAGATATCAGCATCCATTGAAGAGGAGAAAAGGAGAGATATTACCGATAATGCGATTGAGTTTGTTCTTCTCCCAGATATGCACGATTCAAACCTTCGGGCAATGGCTTCAACTCCCGTTTGAATGTTTCCTCAAGCTGTTGCACAACTGAACTCAAAGTACGGAATAATCAAATTAAACAAAAGGAAGGAAAAGAAAAGAGCAGAAACGAAACTAAAGACATATAAAAGAGATAACAACACAATAGCAAACAAAAGTCAAAAAACAAATAAAAAAATATAAAAACAAATAAGACAGATGGCAAAGAGAGATAAAACCTGATCAATTTGATAGCCTGCGAAAGGAATCTCTTCGAGACACAAAAATCGATCATTATTACCTTATTTTATTTTTCTTTTCTTTTTTTAATTTATTTTGCAAAAACATTGGGTTGCCTCCCAATAAGCGCTTGGTTTAACATCCTCAGCCCGACGTTGGTTCCATCATGGGAGGATCCAATCTCCGCTGTGCTTCTCTAGTGGGCTTGTGGATCCGTTTTTTTCCAACAAGAATTGTTAAATGCATCTGGCTGGGCCTGGATTGTTAGCATCGTCCACTTAATAGCTGTTTTGTGATCTCTAAGTACTTGACGAGGTTGCTCTTCTTGTAGTGTGCAAGGCCCATTTCCATTGTAACTCGCAAAGTATCATTCTCACCAAAGAATCCATAATTCAAATGATCTGGAAGTGACTTAAGCTCCAAGGTATTGGCTTTCATCACAGAAGGAAGAAGTTTCTCATTAGATAAAGGCAATTCAACGTACAAAACATCATACCTGTTTGTGTTTATAGCTATGATCTCATCTAAGCTTACCACAGCTTCCTCCATTTGTTTAGACACTTGTATAAAAATTCTTGATTCCTTAGAATTTTCTGTCCCTATATGCTCACTAATAGCTACATCCAATCCATTCTTGCGAGTTAACTCAAAACATTGTTGTGGCAAAGAATCAATAACGTCAACTGCAAAAAGAGAATGTAAGTCACTAGGGTACCTCATTGCCTCAAAAATATTGAAACGGATAACCTTGCCATCAAACTCTATGGTGAGAATGCCATCATGAATATCAATCTTTGTTCTTGCAGTTTTCGAGAATGGTCTCCCTAAAAGAATTAGTGTTGGATTAGGAGATTTCTCATCCTCTATTTTAAGGATATAGAAGTCTGCTAGGAAAACCAATTGATTCACCTGCACAAGCACATCTTCCACAACTCTTTTGGGATATGCATTAAAATGATGAGCAAACTGAATGGTAATACCAGTTTTCGCAAAAGGTCCAAGATTTAAAGAAGCATAAATAAATGGCATGACATTAATAGATACTCCTAAATCTAACATTGCTCTTTCAAACTTGGTTTTACCAATGGTGCATGGAATGGTGACCGTACCTGGATCATTGCATTTTGCAGAAATTTTTCTTTGTAGAATAGCTGAAACATTTTCCCCCACACTTACTTTCTCATTTCCTTTTAACTTTCTCTTGTTGGTGCATAACCCCTTGAGACATTTTATATAACGAGGTACTTGCTTGATAGCATCCAGAAGTGGTATATTTACCTCGATTTTATGAAAAGTTTCAGGATTTTCTGTTGTTGTTCCTCCTTCTTTAATTTTGCAAATCTGCTAGGAAAAGGTGGATGAGTAACATATGAAGGAATATAGGTTTTAGGATTTACCTTAGAAGATGATGTTTTATTCTGTGGAAGTGGTGTCATCTTCTTCATCAGTTTGTGATTTCTTTGGCAGGACATCTAATTGCTCTCCATTTTGCAAAGTTATCACACAAGCATTCTCTCTTGGATTGATCACCGTTTGAGAAGATAATTTTTCTGAGCCTTGGCCTTCGAATTTGTTAATGCTAGTAGCCAATTGTCCCATTTGATTTGCCAGGTTTGGATACTTGCCCCAGTTTCTTGCTGGAATTGCATTGTGTTAGTGGCAAGTGCATTAACAATATCCTGGAGTGACATACCTAAGTTTTTTGAAGCTGGTTGTGGTGCTGGTTGTGGCATTGGTGGTGGTTACATTTTAAATGGTTGTTGCACTATAGGTTGATTAAAACCTTGTGGCTGATTTGGTATGGCATTTGGGGCGATTGGTTGATGATTCCAGTAATTAAAATTAGGGTGATCTCCCCATCCTACATTGTAAGTATTAGAGAAGGGATCATACCATTGCCTTGGTTGTCCTGGAAATCCACCCATGGCATTGGCTCGTTCCATATATTCCTCTTGTAAAGTTGGATACATGTCGATTGGATGCTCCATGGTAGAATATACCCCACATGCATAAGATTTCTGCATATCTCCTACAGCCATGTTTTCCACAAGAGAAGTTAGCTCAGAAAGTTCTTGTTCAATGTTCTGAGTGCCTACCTCATTTACACTCCACTGTAATTGTGGCTCAAATCGACTACTGAATTGTTGGAAGTTTACTGCCATGTCGCCTAAACACAAACAATCAGAAAAGAAAAACAAACAAAAATAAGAATTAACAATAAAAACAAAACAATAAATCGATTAGAAAATCAATCCCCGGCAACAGCGTCAAAAACTTGATGCGTTCGAAACTAGCAAGTATACTAATCGCACAAGTAATAAAGTGATGAGTAATATATCGTTCCCACGAGGATTGATTCTAATTGAATTTGTTATTTTCCAGCAACAATAAACTAAATAAGAGGGGTTTTGTTGAATGATTAGCTAAATGAACTAAGAATGCAAATAAAGAATAACAAAATAGAAAGTTAATTTGAGTGAAAAATCAATGAGAGAAATCTAGTTAAGGGATCATTCTCCACCACAAGATATGGATTTGCGAATTAATTGTAGAATTATCATCTAATTACACCATTGAAATTATCAACCGTAGATAACAATAAGCTTTGTTATCCCAATCTTTCCTTACTTTGTTGTTAAATAAAACAGGTTCTTTATTTAATCTCTATCCATTAAACAACCTAGAATAAGCTCTCTGAGTTTAATTCAATGGAAGCAATTTGAAAAGAAAGACAGGTTTATCTAAGCAATAATCACGCAGGTTCAGATTATTTAACCTAGGTTGTATTTTCCAATTGCAATCTCTGATCACAATTTTGCTACTAATGATTGAAAATTCATGACAATTACGGATCAAGATTTCTAATATAGCAATAGACAACAACCAGATTATATTCAGTTGGCCATTCCAAATACAATCAGTAAGCAATCATAAGCATTAGATATGGGAAAATACAGCAACTTCAATTAGAGAATTGGATAACAATTTCTTACACAATCAACTCACAAAATCCATATCAAGGGCTTTGAAATCAACCTCAACCAATTCAGATTTAGTTACACATATTCAGACACAATACAAATACAATACAATACATAGCAATTCCAGAAAATGAAAGGGAAATGAAAAACTTAGCAAATCTGATGAAATCTCCTAGGATTTGTAGTTCTTCCTTTTTCCAAGCCCTCAATCTCCTTCAAGAACTCTAAGAGATGAGAGAAATCCGAAGATGCAGCCTCCTCCACGTTCTCCCCTCTTCAAGTTATCAAATAAAACCCTAAAATGTGTTTATATACTCTGCTACAGTAACTTGCTACAGTGTCCCATATTTAATAACACGCTACAGTGATATATGGAATTACAAATATACACTTCTCATACCATTTTTATCACAACTTTCGGTACACTACATAAATTCATGAACCGTAAATTTCTCCAAAAAATAGACTTCGAGAGCTTTCTAATGGTATATAGCATGTTATCCGGTTAATTGTATATCGATACAATCAACTTCGAGAAATTGGTTGATTAGCAGAGGTGAAAATGAAGGGTTTTACTCCAATTTTGTGCAAGTTCCTCCAAAACTCCTACAAACATCAAAAACCACACAAAAACATAAAAATACCAAGGAATATAGCAAAGAAACATAGACGAAATTGATATGAAAATGATATATAAATAGACACCTATCAACCATCATCGTTATCTTTGTAATCTTCATCACCACCATCGTCATCATTAACATCATCACTAGCATTACTAACATCAATATTACCTAAACTCTCAAACTCTCTAATACTATCAAGATGACATACCAATCTCGATGGCATCGACGGGGGCACCCCTTCTTCATTTTCAACTAAGATCCCAACTGACTCATGCCTTGAATACTGCTCAAACTCAATGCCAACGTCATCATTCAATTGTGGTTGTGCACGAACAGGAGTGGACTCACTTAATTGGTTGCTTCCACTTGCTGAGCGAAACATAGAGGGATGAGAAGATCTTTGTTGCATACATACTGCATCGGATACTGACCTCTATCTTCGCTTCTCCCTATCTTCAACTTTGACAATTAATAGTATATATGACTGTTGGTCCTCCAAACAATGTTGTATAAAGAAACAAACGTCGTTGTTAGTCTCAATAGGAGTCGACATTGGCGGAAGACCCTTAAAAGCAAATTGAACCTCTAAACCTATGTTATGCCTACGAAAATCCCAACCCATTTCAATACTACTACAGCAACCAACTCATTATAGGTAGCAGACATACGAATTACCAATGGCTTCGCCCTCCCATCGGTGCATAAATAGCCACTATTCTCTTGCATAGTCCAACAACCATTGTGTAGAATAAGTATGCGTAAAGTTTCTATTTCTTGCATAATAGAGACATATCATATAAGTCCGTGGACAATATATCATTACAAAATTGCTTACAAAAGCCACAAAAATGACATTTCTGCCTAAACGCTCGATAAAACTCGATATAAACGCTCGACAACCATCTCGGCACGCGACGCACGACGATCGATGCTCGACTAACGCGACACACATATATGTTGACCCAGGTATGGCAACCCAAGAGGGGGGGTGAATTGGGTTTTTATTTATCAAAACGGATTTAGAAAACTTTTCTTGAAAGATCAAAATTAGTTCACTCTTTCTTTGAGAATAAAGGTGAAGAAGATGAAAATATAATTTATCAAAGATGCAATCAAAAGATTAATAATAATGAACAATCACAAGTGCAAGTAAATGTAAAGAGGAAAGGGATAGAGAGAGTGCAAACTCAATTTACGTGGTTCGGCAAACCTTGCCCACGTCCACGGGCTCCTAGCTCCACGAGCTAAGCTTTCCACTAAGTTGTAGAAATCTTTACAACTTGCTTGATGAACAACCTCACCAAGACTTTTTCCTTCAACTCTTGATAACACCACACCAAGAGTTCTTCTTGATGAACAACCTCACCAAGGCAACTTTCTTCAACTCTTGATAACACCACACCAAGAGTTCTTCTTGATGAACAACCTCACCAAGGCAACTTTCTTCAACCCTTGATAACACCACACCAAGAGTTCTTCTTGATGAACAACCTCACCAAGGCAACTTTCTTCAACTCTTGATAACACCACACCAAGAGTTCTTCTTGATGAACAACCTCACCAAGGCAAATTCCTTCAACCCTTGATAACACCACACCAAGAGTTCTTCTTGATGAACAACCTCACCAAGAAAAGAGTTCTCTCAAGGATAACTTTTTATCCTTTACAAGAATATCTCACTCTCACCAAAATACAAGAACAAGGATAATTTTTACAATAAAAGTACAACTCTCTTCAAAGAGTAGATAAAGAATATAAAAGCTCTCTAGACTTGATATTTCTCTTGTTTTTTTTGCTTGATAGATGCTTCTCTTGCTCTTCTTGAATGCATGGGAGAAGGGCTCCTTTTATAGGCAAATGAGATGAACTTAATCAAATGAAGACACCAACTCCAAATTTTCTGCCCACCATAAAAACCGTAATTTTGTCTACCATTTTTGTCAATGTGCCGTTTGAAATTTGAAAATATGCAAAACATAAAAGATCTGCAAATTTGAATAAGCTTTCTAACGCATCAAGAATCAAGTCATTTGGATATCTGTAGCTCAAGATATGGCCAAAACACCATTTGGTGCTCATGTGACTTGATTTTTCTTCCTTGTGTCAGTCCACCGAATTGAATGATAATTCTGTCAGCATTTCGTTTGAAATTTGAATTTCTTCAAAACATAAAAAATCTGCATATTTGAATAAGCTTTCCAAAACATTAAGAATCAAAGAAGTTAGATATCTTTATCTTAAGATATGGCCAAAAAACCATTCGGTGCTCATGTGAGTTGATTTTTCTTCTCTGTGTCAGTCCACCGAATTGCATGTCAATTATGCCGGCCTTCTGTTTGAAATTTGAATTTTTTCAAAACATATGAAATGTTCTTCATTAAGTCATCTTTCCAATGCCATAAGAATCAAGTCATTTTGATTTTTCTAGCTCAAGATATGTCCAAAGGAGTATTCGGTGCTCATGTCAGCTGCTTCCATTTGTCTTTCAACTTGCATGATGATTTGGACAACCTTGCACTTGAAATTTGAATTTCATTAAAACATATGAAATGTTATAAATTGAGTAAGCTTTCCAAAGGCTCAAGAATCACGTCATTTGGATATTTGTAGAGATATATATGACCAATTGATTGAACATTGCTCATGTGTCACATTCCTTGAGTCAATCCTTGTTCTTAAACTTTGGTGCCTTTAACATGTAGTCTTCTCCTTAGCTTCAACACTTCATTTTAATAAGCCTCTTCTTGATTTTAAAATTATTTCAATGATCTTACTCTTGCACATAAATAAACATGTTAGTAAATCTCAATTAATCAATGTGTATTGTTATCATCAAAATTATCATGTAGCCTTAGGGCTAACAATATATTCGACACACGAACTCGACGAAATTTACATCCGACACTAGTCATGTTCGGCACTTCACTCGACGCACTAACACGACACTCGATCCTAGACTCGACACAACCCCTAGACACTCAACATGACATTCGACATGTCGAGAATCAATCCGACACAACCCCTCGACACTCGATGTATCTCGACAAATCTCATCTTCTTCCTCGTCCACTGCGATACCAGATTTTCTCACAACGATTGTCAATTTCCAGCAAATGTTGACAAAAACCACGCTATATCTAACCTTAGTTCACATACATATCCCTATTATTAGCTACATAATGCGGTTGATAGTTACCAAAACAATAAATAACCAAAACATTATAACCTACTGAAATTTTCATGCCATTTAGAGAGAGATTAACGAAAGTTTTTCTTACCTTGTTGCTCAGCTTCAGCTGTTGAAGATTGTTTCGGATAGTGATGTGTATGAAGAAGTGATTGGTTTCTTTGTTTCGTTTACTTATTTTTTTTCTAAATTCAATTACATAAGGGTAAGGGTATTTTAGTCTTTTTATCAAGAAAGTGCCTATGGCATTAAAATTTTTTAGGATGTGTCCAAATTTCACTAAGGGCTTCTAATTCTATCCATTTTTTCAATTTTCCCTTAAAAAAATGCCTAAAATCCAATGAAAGAAGCCCAAAAAATCATGCCTGAAAGCTAAAATCAGACTGCACATGAAGGAAGAACCGGCGCATCTGTAAAGAGGGAGGACCAACGCCTAAAAAAGGGAGGTTGTGCCTAAAAGAAGGCCTAGCACATGTGTCTTACACGCATGTGGGTGTAAGCCACAGGCGTGCGCGTGTTTCCTGCATGATCTTCATGATGCACCTCCTTTCCCACAATTTTATAAATTCTAGCCATCTCCCTTATTTTTTGGGTATCGACTATTCTCCTTGATTCTTATGCCAACCCTACCTTTGAGATTTCTACAAAAACACCTCTGCTTCAACACATTTCCACCCCTTACTACTTCTAAACTTTACACACACCTCATTTTCAACTGGTTGGCAAAAGACCAACTATAAACGCTCAGTAATTTAGATAGCCCAAGGGAAAATCACCATATTTCCTCTCTTGTTTTACTATTTTTGTGTTTAGAATGAAGATTAGGTGAATACATACGAGTGGTGCTAGATTGACGATAGCTAATAAGAAAGCACCAATCTAATAAGCCTTAACTTTGATATTCACTGTTCATTTTTTTGTTATATACTTTATCGCACTTTACTACATTTTACTTTTCGCGCTCATTTACTATATTGTCTTTTACTTTTACTGTAATTTACTTTATCACACATTTATTTTATCGCCTTTTACATTATCATAATTTACAGTATCACACTTTCTATTTATCATACTTTGCTATTATTGTCCCTTTTATTGTCTTTCATTCTATTTCTATCACCCATCTGAAGAATGTTGTTCAAATCATGAATAGCTATCCAAATCACTCTCACGAATACTATTCGATCCATGAATAGTCATCCATCCTGGTCCATCAAAGTATATTGGACAATGTTTAACTCATAAATGAATGTTGTAATCAGACAGAACACACGATGAGTCATGTTACTAGACTTATGGGTAATGTGCATTTACCATGTCATGAAAGTATTTCTCTTTTGCTTTACTATTATTTTGACCATTATGCTTGCTTATCTGTCATGTTGAGATAACATGATGCCGATTGGGCCAGGTAGACTCACACTGATGGTGAGGAACCCGATCTTTGGAGATCGATGAGCATAACGGTGATTGGATGGTGGATAGAGCCATAATGCATGGTGGCGGATCCATTTTCAAATGGCAAGCTCATTGAGCTCAGCAAAGGAAATAGAAGTGTTAATTTACTTTTTTATGCTTTATCTTTCTGAATTTTCTACTCTCATTATACTTATTTATGATTGAACAATTGTAAAATCCCCTTCCTTGCATATTTTTGTACTTTATCATGATGAATGCTTAAGAATTGCCTCACCTCATATGTAATAATTCAGATAAAACTAGTTGTGTGCAGCAAAATGAATTTAGGATCAAGATAGATGGCAATTGACTGACTAAAACCTTAAACTCGACAAACCCTACTAGAGGCCAAACTTTTTCCTGGTAGATCGAAGATCCATATCTAACTTTCTGAACCTGACTCTAAAGGGGTGACGGGTAGTTAAATCCCAAAGCAAGGGATAGATTATCCTCATTGAACTTTTTTTCGCGGTTAGTTACCCGGGTGGTGACTCATTATGTGGTACCCCCAAGTGCCGAAAGGCCTTGAAAAGTAGTGCCATGGTCACAATCGCTTGGAGTAGGATGGAAGCCCTGCTTCCACCCATAATAAAAACCTCATTTTCTAGTAGTGAAATAACACTCAATGGTTTTGCTTGGATCAATTTGATCCAATAGGAGATCCAATTTTGGAATACAACTATCATAAGCCACTTTGATTAATATATATATTTATGCATGAATGCTTGGACATGTTATAATACATTGATGTGGCATTCCCATTTTTTTATATGGCATCTAATATCTCATTATTTTATCCAACGTTTAAATAAATTAATCATACTTCTAAAAGCATACGTGTGTTAAATACTTGGCCTTTTCTTAAAAAATATCACAATAATATTTGAAATAAGTTCTTGTATCTTCTCGTTCCGAAAATCCACTTTTTGATTGTATTGATATTTGTCCAAAATCTCAATTTCCATTCAAGTTTAAGAGATTTCAAATATCTTAAAAGTTCTCTCTAAGTGATAATTTTTCAATTTCCACATATTACAAAAAATTACACTCAACCCCTTACATTCTGGAATAGTTCCAAAAATTACAGTTTCACCCCTACATGTTGAATCCGAAGTAGTTTCAAAAATTATAATTTCGCCCTCGCGAAATCTGGAGCAGTTCCAAAAATTACAGTTTCACCCTTGTAGAATGTTGTCATGGTTTGTGGACTTCTATTCATCTCTTTTGCTAGCGTGCTGTTATTTGAGGCCCCTAGAATCTCTCTTTAATCCCTCTTTAATTAAAAATAATTATTAATATATTTCAATAATTCCCAAATTACCCTTTTATATTCCTTAAAATTTCATTTTTCTTAAAACAAATTATCATTCTTTGTCATCTCTGATCTTCTTCTCCAAGACTACTTAGCGTGCGGCTCTTCTTCCACCAATACTGCCGCTATGACACCACAACTTTGCACTGAGACTGCTGCCCAATATCCTCCATGGTCTCATTATCCAAGTTTATTTAGTGTCACAATGTTGCCTCGCTCCAGGTAATTTGAAATGCCTCCTATGGAAGTTCTGTTATTATTATTGTAATTGTTATTTCATTTGATAGTGGTGTTTGTTTGGAATGTAAAGGTTTGGTTTTTCAAATTGCTTATTTGAGTTGAAATTGGATCAAATTGATTTGAAAAAGAAGAAAATTTAGCATGTAAGTTCTTTATGAATCTACATATTATGAAAAGTTGTAGTTATCGTGTGGTGTTAGAAAGTTTCAAGAATTGGGGAAATTACACTGTGAGGACAATTTTATGTAGAGTTCCAAAAAGTGTTGAAATTTAATTGACTTTGTGGTGAAATCTAATAGATTGGCTAACACTAGTGTTGTAGAACTATCCTAGTTACTCTATTTCAATTCAAAATTGGCACCTTGTGCAACTTACGTGTCAATTTTGAGCATTGCTCTTGAGCCTTGACTAGGGCGATTAACTTTAAAAATTATGGAATTTAGGTTCAGTTGCTTCCTGTTTAGCTACACTTGGATAGTTTAAACCCCCTATAATAGAATTCTGTCAAAAGGCTTTGAATTGGTCTAATTTTTCTCAGGAATATTGACCTCGGTGGCATTGATGTGATAAAATTTAATCCACTACGTTTGCTCAAAACCAAATACATATATTTTTATGACATTACAATTCTTGTTATGGGAATTTGACCCTATTTTTCTAACCCTATATTAGGGTTGGGGTCAGTTTAGGGTGTTTTACAGTTGTATAGGATTTTAGCATAAATATTTTCTATGCTTGATTATATGTGTTAATATAATGACTTAGTTATTGTCTATTTTTATCAAATTACATATATAGAGAGAAGATATATATTTGAGGGTGATTTTTTATTCTTGTGTTTCCTTAGTAAAAAGTTGGAGTCAATTGAGCAGAGTCTACATTTTTAGAAATTCTTTACTCAATTAGTGCACTATTTTTCTAACCTTGTATTAAATAGTGGGCTAGGGTCAGTTTAAGGTGTTTTACACTGGCATAGGATTTGAGCATAAATATTTTCTATGCTTGATTATGTCTGTTAATATAATGACTGCTAGTAAAATGGCCACTAATTGAGTACAGATTTTCTAAAAATGTAGACTTAATCAATTGACTCCAACTTTTCACTCAGGAAACACAAGAATGAAAAACGACCCTCAAATATAAAATATATATGTAGTTTGATAACTTCCATAACAACATGTTATCATTTTTTTTAATTTAATACTTAAAATTTGTCATACAAAAGGTGTGTTTCTTTAATAATATTAAAAAATGTAGACTAATGAATTTTTTAACTATTTATTTTTACATGTCATTCTTTTGACATATGCATCATGTTAGACTTCTCAAGAATAATGAAATCTTTATACAATGTTTATAAAATACTAATGAAGATAAGCAGATGTAAGAGAGTTGATAATAGTAAGCTTGGGATAATGGTAATTAATGCATAACAAACACATTACTATGAATACCAATTCCTCAAACCACATGTTTGATGTTAATTAGTTGTCATGACTTGTGATTTAAATTGATCAAATCTCTCTTTCATGGGTTTGCTGGAAGCCACGAGATAATAAAAGTACATGACATGGAGAATATTAAACAAACTTAAAATAAACCACAGTAATTGTCACTAACATGTTTATTAATAGCTTTTTTTCCTTTTTTCTTTTTTTTTTGTAAGCGATTAACATAATTTTTATGGTCAAACTTTATATTTACATCATTAACATTTATTTAGTATTAATTTGGAAAGTACCAGCAATGCCATCAGACAAAAAGAAAAAATATCACATATGTAATTATGTATTTAATAATATTACGTCAATGTTTTGGTTATTAATTTAATTATAAGTTAGTTCATTTTTTTTTTAGAATTACAGTAAATTGTATTATATTTTTTATAGAAATTTCACTTAAATTGTATTATATTTTTTTATAGAAATTTTACTTAGCGATATATAGGTGTTTGAGGATACCAATCTTGATGTCATGTGCCTATCCCACAGTAGCATCATTGTGCAAGGAAGATTAACACTCATCCTTCTGTCATAGATGAGTCAGAAAGTATTCTAGAGGAAGACTTTTGTGAAAATTTTCCAGGGGGTCTAGAAGATCCATCGGTCTTGAAAAGTTTTTAAGACCCAGGTAGCGGCCAAAATCTAGCAATAACAGGTTTGTTCTATTTATTTGCATTTTGTGTTATTATTTACAATTATTAAAGTTAACGAATACTTATGTTATTTATTTGTTATTATAGGACCATTTTCTTTTAAAATGTCTACACCATGCAATTAAGATATCTGAGTGACCATATGATAATCATGTCAATAATGTTAGATTTAATAACATTATCACAAAATCTGGATTGTCACAATTAATAAGGTGTTCTTATCGTTATATTAATCGAACAGTTGCATCAGCTTTTGTGGAGAGATGGCAAACTGATGCAAACACATTTCACTTTCCCTTTGGTGAAATGACTATTACACTTCATGATGTTTCAATTCTTCTTGGTATTTCGATTACAGGTTGGCCAATTTCTACTGTTAATTTATCATGTGAAGTGGTTGAATCATTAGTTGTGGATGCCTTAGGAGTATTAACAAATGAAGCATCCAAACAGTTAAGTCAAATTAGGGGTCAATGTGTTAGGCTAGCATGGTTAAAGGAGAGATTTATCAAGGTGACGGACTTATGTCCTAATAGAATTATACATAATGTAGCAAGAGCTTATTTATAATACTTATTGGGTTGTACTCTTTTTGTTAATAAGAGTGGGAATAAAGTGACAATCATTTACCTTTCTTTACTTATCGATCTTGAACATATTCATGAATATGCTTAGGAAGCAACTGCTTTAGCGCATTTATATAGACAACTAGAGCTTGCAACTAGGTTTAATCTCAAACAAATACCTAACGTTACTTGAGGTTATTAATTTTACTATTGCATGAAATAAGTTTATGATATTGTTAGTTGTTGTAATTGCTCATATCTGATTTTTAATTTGTTGACATTATAGGAATGGATCTATAAGCACATTCCTAAGACTCGTCAACACCAAATTTGACATATAAGAGTGAGCTACCATGAGTATATTGATGGATGCCACGTAGAGACTTTGGTTCTTTTGTTGTATCTCTATAGATGACGCGAGAGAAAATTGATATATTATCTAATGATGAGGTAATATTAAACTCTTGGTTAAACATAATCCTATAATAGCCTTATTAATTATTACATTTGTTATAGGTTATTTGGAACCCTTATGGTCAGGACTTCCATGAGATCAGCTTTTACACAGGACATTTAAAATGTTTGGATGTTATAAAACCTCACCATCCTGAAAAGGTGATACAATAATTTGATTACATGCAAACAATTCCAAGAGAACCTCTTATACTTTTATGTGTTAGAAGAGGTATGTCACAACTCAATACCGAGCAATAATTACATCATGGGATCAATCATGGAATAGGTGGGAGAATCATGTGTTGTCAACATCAAATCGTGGTGAACCTGTGTTATACCTCTCACATGGCTCTCCAGATTATCTTGAATGGTTTCGTGGAATTTCTCATTTTATGATCCAACACCCTGACCATAGATCTATTTTTAATCTGCACAAGTCTGAATCACACTCTTAACACTAATATGGAGTTTCAAATGGTAATAGCATATTTGTTACATTATCTTGTTTGCATTTTTTTTCAAAAAATCTTATATGAGTAAATTTATGCTTACTAATGTAATCTTTTTTTTTCAGAATGTTTTGCAGGCTTTTTTAGTCCTTCAAAATATTGTATGTTTAGGTTCAGAATAGTCTTCACCATTGCTTTATGAACGAATTGTACAGGCATGTGATTTACTATGTTATTTTTGTAAGGGTGATGTTGAAAATGAACAAATACTTGATCTTATGGAGACATCTTCTGGTAGAGTTTCATCCACAAATGTTACTTATAGTTGCAAGAAGAAGAGATAAATATTACTTTAATGCTTTAAATTTACGATGGCAACTTCTTTCCCTTCATTGTCTAGATCTTAAAAGTTAAGGATGTTATTGGTGACTCTATTATTCAAAATGATAATTCATCAATATTATATTTTCTAGTTAACTATATAGCTTTTATTTGTGTGCTTTCCTATATGTTCAATTGTTATTAGGAATTGAAAATAACACACAATATGATAATTGAAAAACATAATCTCTTTGTAGCTATATTATTTTAAAAAATTAATTCTGAATGATAAATATACTAAATTTTACAAGTATTCATGCATCGGCTATCTAAAATGATTATGTCTAATGTAGCAACATCATGCACCAAATCCTTAAATGAGAGTGAATGTAGTACCTCATGAAATCGATCAACATCAACAAATATTCTGGTATATTGGCCAACATGTTGTTGCAACGCATCAAGCGAGTCTCTTCTTACTTGTAACCAATTTTCTTCACCTATACTAATTAAATCAGCAACAGCTTTAAATCTATAATTACCTTAGGCAGTAACATCCTTAACATCATGTATATAAGGTCTCAATCCAACTGGAAATGAATCAATATAAGAGGTATGCTCAAATGATCATAATCGATTCATTTTTCTTTTAAGTGGCTCAATAGATTTAGTAGAACATGTGCTTGAAAACATATGTTTTGAAGAATGATTGACATCCGTAGATAACACATACTCAAATCTACATAGATCTTGATGAGTAGGTGTATCTAACTTTAAAGATGGTCGACCACATGTATCAGCCTTAACTTCTGGTTTAGTACGAGAAGTTGTTGCTGGACTTGCTAGCTCCATCAAACTTTTAAGCAACTGCAACTTTCGTAAGTCATTAGTTTCATTGAAATGTTGCATAATCATTTCTATCTCAACATTGCAACTCAAAGGTGTTGGTTTACCTTATTTGTTGTATAAAAGATCTATTTTTTTCGACTAAGGATTTAAAGCATATAAAGGAGTAGGTTAACTTTCATGCTTGTATTCTACAATCTCATGAGCACATAGGAGCCCGTGTGTACATCGAATTACACATTCACAAGCAAAGACATCTTGACCAATTGCATCTACAGTTTTACACTCATAAGTATTTTGTCCCATGCAGCCCTAAATACAAATCCCCTAACTCTTAAAAGATTGCAAGTTTAAACCTATGTTGCACCAATGTCAAACTTCTCTCAAATGAAGCCTTAATTTCTATGTATTGCAACTCTAGTAAAGCATGAGCTTTTGTCCTACATGACTCAAAAGTTCCTTGCGATGATCCAAGTTACTTTTTCAACTTAACATGTGAAGTTTCAGTCCTATTAAAAAAACAACAAAATAAAATCACCAATTGCATTTTATAACGTCAAAAGTGTTATGACACATTGATAATATATATTCAAAATTTCCTCTTAGTGGTCAAATTTCCAAAATGCATAAGTCAGTTTGTCCGCACTGCAATAAACTTCTCCTTTTATTTATCAAGGCATGCATGCTTAATGCAGTCAAGTGCTTGAGGATACTTACAAAAATTATTCTCCATGTCACTTAAATGTTGCATATACTCTTGATGAGATGCAGATAATACCAAACTATTCCAACTAAAATTGAAATCGACATGCTTCTCCTTAGTCTCCAACAGTTTTTTGCAGTTAGCCAACACATTTTTTGAAATATGCCATCTATGAAGAAGATTTGTGGCATAGGGAAACATTTTTTAAATAGCATTCATTAAAACCAACTCTCTATCAATCACTATTACATTCGACAACATATTTTTTTCCACAATACTCTTTAATCTTTCCAATTCCCAAATATAGTTATCCTCCCTTTTAGATTTGATATATGCAAAACCAACAGAAAATGTCATATTAGATGAAGTAATATCAACAATCTCTAACAATGGAAAATGGTATCTATTGGTCTTGTATATACAATCCATGAACAACATATGAAGAAAAGCTCGAAACAACTCAATTGTGAAAGGATGTGCCCAAAACAAGTCTCTAATACAATCTGAAATTCCTCATCACTTCAATGTTGTTCAACATAATTATGTTCAGCCAATTTACTCAAGAGTTGTTGCATTTGTGCCCATCCAGCTAATTCTTTAACCTTAGACCTATATCTTGCATTATAAATTCTTCTCATTGTGGTCTCATTAAGCATATCTCTGTTCATCAATGTATACAATATATTTTTTGGCTTCACATTGCTTTTTGACATATCAATCAATATGTTGTTCTCATCTTCATTGAGCCTTCATCTTCATTGAGCCTTCCTGCAATTGGATGATTATGCACCCCACATATCACTACTAACATCCAATCATCGCTAGTTGCCAATTTTTACCCTTTTAATCGAAGTGGACAACCACACTTCTCAGTTTCTGCTCCTCTAGGTCGTTTTGCTTCTTGAACCTTATTCTCTTTTTTTTTTTTTTTATAAGTTCCATTCCTTTCACATCCAAAATTCGTCCATGGTTTTCTTCCCTCTGCACTCAAAATAAGATTTTTGTATAACAATAACCAACCCATATCTCTTCCCAGTATTTCATGTCCACTCAATTAATGCTTTTCTGCTATTAAAACCCAATAAATTTTACAATTATATGAGAGTCACTCAAATTTTTTTTGAAAAAAAAAGATATGAATATCAAAAGGTCACATTACTATTTCATATCAGTAGTAAAGACATGAGTGTAGTCCATAATAGCTAATTCATCAACATTATCGTCACAAACAAAAATTTTACCCTTAAGATGATTATAACATATCAATGAATGAAATTAAAAAAAAAAATTTGCAAGTCTCCTAAATACGTACAAATAAGATGTTTAAACAATACGATAAATTTTTAGTTCAATTCAAAGTAATTGAATATACTAAATATGTTCATCTGTTTACTATTGAATAAAAAATAATTGTTTGTTTAAATATATACAAGACTTACTTGTTTGGCTACATTTAATTGGATAGAATAAAAATATTCAATTTTTAACACTGAATAAATGATCATGGTTCCATTTAAATATGGATAACATCTAGTTGTTCGGTTATTTTGAGTTGAACAACATAAAAATGTTCAATTCATAGTGATCAAATAATTGAAAAAGTTCAGTTCGTAACGACTGAACAAATTCAAAATGTTCAGTTTATAGCAACTAAACAAATTGAAAATGTTCAATTCGTACTATCTGAACAAATGGAAAATGTTCAATTCGTACTATCTGAACAAATGGAAAATGTTCAATTCGTTAATTGAAAATGTTTATTCGAAGCAACTGAACAAATTGAAAAAGTTTAATTTGTAGCAACTAAATAAAAGTTGTTTCAAAAGGAAAAAAAAATAAAAATCAAATGAGAACTTACTTCTTCTTCATCATTGTAATGCCAATGCTTAAATTCATCCTCCCTCGTTTCATACTCACTCTATAAACATAAAACTTTTCTTTTGAATGTTTAAAAGTCACTCTATAAACATAAAACTTTACTTTTGAATGTTTGAAATTTGGTGTATGTAGAGAACACTGGTTTACTATGCAACATTAAAATATTTGACATTCGATATATTTAAAACTGATAATATCTTTTTTAGTCATTTACACCTTAAAAATTTTTTTAATTTTAATTCTAATTAAAGAAGGTCTTAAAAGAGAGATTTTGAAGGCTCAAATAACAACACTCCTTTTGCTACCGGAGACCAACCTAAACATCTAAGCAAACATAGAACTAAAGCCTAAAACCCAATAGCACCCATCTAAGCCTAAAATTCAAAATAAAATTAGGCCGAAAAGGCGGTTAATCTAGGAATCAACTTTGAACCCATTAAACAAGTAGAGCCCTTGGACGTCGTTTGCATATTTTTGGGCTGTCTTGCATTGGCCTAAGCCATAGCTGGGTTGCCCATTGCAGCCCAAAGGCTATTGCCATTATCCCCCCACGGCTAGAGTTCCAATTAAACTTAGCCACCTAGGTACACAAATAAATGATGCTAGATTGCATTATCATAATCTTAATGCCCGGCAACCTCATTAGCTCCAACAAGGTTGGCATCCTTTTAATCTAATTAAAAGAACAAATCATTCCGTAATTTAACTTCTTAAAATATGGACAATTAGTTAAGCCATGGCTTGTCTAAACATCAATCAAGCTTTAATTTCCACTCTTTGCATAGCTCACGGCTTCGCTTCATCTCCAAAATCTTGGGCTCTTTTTAATCAACATTAAAACAAAATTTTGCCGTGTCTTTAAATTTACATCTAGCCTTGACATATAATAATACATATACGAAAAAACACATGAAATTGAAGTAACATCATGAACCCAAATTAATAAAAACAGAGGGTAATTAAATGGCTTTAAACACCACCCCTCAAAATTACATTCGGGGAAAAATAAGTACACTCAAAGGTCTAAGACCAAGTATTAAACCAAACACACAACCATACAATTATCACAAAAATTCATAACATTAAATTACTGCAATAATTTAAGAAAAAAATACCACATCATTTAACATGTAATTAAAGCACAAAATCATATCTAAAACAATTTCCTTGATCACTCTCTAGGGCAAGAAACGAGGCTCTGAATGTAAGAACTCATATGCGAATTTGATCAAATCGACGCAACATAAATGACAATAGGACTAGGATCCAACAATCACAGGCTTCAATTGTTGATTTGATTTGTGCTCTCTCACCAATTTGGTTATTGAGTATGTCCGAATTATCACTTGAACTAAACGTGTGGGCATATGTCCATGTCAAAGCAAGCCTGAGAACACAAAGGGAATTGTTAAAAGCACCTTTGGAAGCTGAATTGTCACAGTGCAGGGCACCATAGGGCGGTTTGCATTTTCTCAGGGTAGAGGAAGACTGTTTACGCAAACGTCAAGCACCCTTCTTAGTGTTTCATGTTTTTTTGCTCCTTATGGCTCTCTAGGGTTTCACGTTAAACCCTTATGGCTTATATATGTGTGCCTTAACCATTTCCTGATATTAACTAGTATTCATAGTTCAATTAGGTTTATGTTTGATATGAACCTAATTGGGCTTTTGAAAGCTTTAAGGGTCCAACCCAATAACTAAAGCCTTTAATTATTTAACTTTTAATTAATTTAGTACCCCATTTATTTAATTAATCTTATTGATTAAAAAAAAGACCCAATGACTAATTAATCGTATTAATTAAATTGACACACTAACTAGTTCAATAATTTTATTTAATTTAATACTTAGACTTTATTCTTTAATAAATCCAATTAAATTAAATTATTATTTCTGAAGTTCAAGTCCTGTTCAAGTGATTTAATATACAGCTACCCAAGGGATCTTAATAGACATATTTAATTACAAGCTCCAATAGATTTGACCTAATACCCTATTATCTAATAATTGTAGTAGCCCCATCTATTAACTTTGATTCATTCCACTATGTCCAAAGTTGCACTCTTGATTTTAACATTCTTTACAAAAAAAACTTAATAATTTAATCTGATTAAATTATTTCTTTAAGCCCTATATATTGGGCAGCTGACTTACATAACTACCCTTCATAGAATACAAATAATTGGAGCTAGTTATAATTTATCATTTATCCCTCTAATTACATCTTAATCCCTTGATACCAATTTTAAACCATTTAAACAAATTTAATATTTACTCAATTAAATCTTAGTTTAATGAACAACATTTCATCAAACACTTGGCCAATATTCTATCACTTAAAACCTTATAAAACCACTAAGGTGTTACTATACAATCCTTTCAGAGTCATAAATTTCATATCTATGATATAGTGTCTACTAGCATATAGATATTAAAATCCCAACTAGCCAAGGTATTGACCTTTAATTTTAGATCTCACTTTTTATTCTAGTCAAATATCATAGCGTGCATACTAGAGGTAAACTACATACTCAGGGTTAAGATAAGAATGTCTTTAGTACTCAGTTGTGGTACTTTATATTAGGTCACGATATTTCCACCAAATATTATAATTTCACGTAGTTCCTGTTCAATGCATTCATAATAGACAAGTGTCTATGTCATAAAGTCTCTACTTCAGATGGTCAGAGACTCATCATTTCCCCATTAAAGACAAACCACATAACAACCTTATCCAAACAAAGCAGCCAGATATTGTTTATAGGTTGTGAATTAATTTTTAACTATGATAAAGTTCTATGTCTCATACATATCTCATATATACATAACTTTATCGATATATAAGCTCTAGAGCCTTTAGTCATTGATACAATCACATTTGAGCACAAATAAATAATAACAACTTTAGTTATTAATAATATTTACAAATTACAGAAAAATATCTATTCTCTTAGGGTACATATCTAATACTTGAAGTCATTATCCTATTTTTCTTCAATCCTATTTTTCTTCAATCCTAATTCATATTCTTTCCAAAGTGGATTTGGTTTCTTGCAGTGTAAATAATATGAAGACAACTTGGAAAACAATACACACACACACGCATATACAATGTATATGCATGAGTGTCTATACGTGTGTAGAGAGTTAGAATCATGGAAATGTGTCTTTCTTTATGAAGATCAATTTTGGTTGTAAAGCTTTAAACTTATTTGATATTGTTTCAGGTCATACGGTGCTCAATCTTATAAGTTAGCACATGTGTTTGTTGTGTTAAGTGTTTGGTTACTTATTAATTAACAGTTTTGTGTTTTGAAAGCAGTAACTATAAAAGAGTTGAGTCACGAGCAAGGATGAGCAATTTTTACTGACCCAACCCAACTTCATCAAGTTTGTTTAACCTGATTCAGGTTAAGTCAGTATATGCTTTTGTAGACCCGATCTCTCTCTAGTACAATTAAAGGGCTCGATGACCCCATAAGTATCAGGTTTGGATCGGGTTTACATATGCATATTCGATGGAACTCGATCCAACTATTTTTTTTTTTAAGTCCAATTATACACATGTTGCATGAGAATTGGAGAGATATGTTAAGTTACTGTAGACCTTACCACACATGAACAAGGAGTATATAATCCTTCTTTTCTTCAAAACCTACCTAGCCCCCAACTTCAAAAGCCTAACTTTAACACTAAACCCCATAACTCTTTGTCTCTCTGCTATCGAGATTCACAGTTCGTTCGTCGATCTATTGTTGCCATGCCAACCCACTGCCATTAATCTCATTTCATCTCTCTTCTCTCAAGTTTCAATAGGAACCCTAGCCGCCTCTAACATTCTTTCTCTTTTCATCCTTAACTCTCTTTCATCCTTTCTCAACTCTCAAAGCCAAAACAACCTCTCTACATCCTTTAACTCTATTTTATCCTCTTTTAACTCTCAAACACTTTTAGCCTTTCACCATACCGCTTGTCATCATAAGATCGTTGATGACTGTGAACTACAACAGCCCAACCATGAGATTGTGAGATTGTGGGGAAGGGGATAAGGATTAGGAGAGGACATGTGAGATTGTGAAGGAGGGAGGAGAGGGATTAAGATCTGAGTACAGGATTGATGGTGAGTCATGCAGTTGGTAGTTGTATTGAAATCCTGGTTAGAGGTAGTTTGTGTAGTTTAAGCAGCTTCTTCGGTTAGTGAGTTAGCTTTAAGGTTTCTTTATATATATATATATATATATATATATATAGTTTTTGGGATGTAAATTTGGTGGTGACTGATGAGGCCAACAACTTTTTTGACTAATTCAAGTTATTTTATTTTAAATTCTATTACGGCAAAGAGGGTGGTGAAACATGAGTTTAATTATCTTGCTAATCTGAGTTTTTTTTTTTTTTTTCCAGTTGGGCATCTAAATATCAAATATGTTAGTGAAACCGATGACTAGTAAAAAAGAATGAGATTATTCTTGATTAGTGCATTCTTCTTCATAATTATTTTTTTATTATATTATTTCATAATTGTTTTTTTCGTATTATATTATGTTACTGATTACCCATTGATGATATAAAATTGTTCAAAGTAAAAAAATCTTATGATCATAAGCAATGTGAATTAACATTGAAGCAAAGAATCTAATCCCAAGTCTATGAAATTGTAACTAAAAAATGGAGAAAAATAGAAGATGATATCTAGATTTAGCCGAAGAAGCGACCGGACCCGACCCGATTATAATCAGTTTGTGTCGGGTTTCTCTTTAAAAATACTTGACATTGGGTAAATTGATTCAGACCAGATAAGTGGTCGCGTCGGGTTGGTTTTGGTCAAACCCAATAGGACCCAACAAGTGCCCACTCGCAGTCATCAGTAGTGTTGTATTTTTGGTGAGAACAAGTTTTAAATAGATTAGACATTAAAAGTAGGGAGAGTCTGCTAAAGAGTAAGTCCTTAAATCTTGTAAACCAATAGAACAACAAAATGGATTATTGCTTTAGCTACTCATAGATATAGGATGTTACTAAACAAACCACATAAAATTGTTGTGCACTCTTTAACTATTTTCTATTATATTCAGTATGACAGTCTATCAATTAATAATCCTAACAATATATATAAACATGAGAATTAGGGTTCATGGTAAAAATAGAAAATTAAATTTTATTAAATGTCGATTTACATAATTTCATTTATAAATATCTAACAAATAAAAATTTTTATAAAATGATGGTTGTTCAGAGTTTTTTTTTTTTTTTAATTTTTGGTGCAAATAACTTTACACAAAGGTATAAGGCCAAGTAATGCATATTAGCAACCTTATACCTTGGAGAACCCTGCATTTTCTATCCCTCGTATGGTAATAAACCTACACTTTCTATACCTCTATGGTGTTCTCTACTATTTCTACCTAGTGATTTCTTCTTGTTCTCTCCTTTATACTACTTGGAACCCAAAATTTGATCTAGGCATAAGAGTGCCTATCACATCCCTATACACACTTGGATGAAAAGAACTGAAACTTAGCCTTAGAGGAAACTTGTTGAACAACCAAGTAGTGTAGATGAAGTAAAGCCCAACTCAAAGAAGTTAGTATGCAATTTTGCATTTACAAAAATTAAATAACATTTTATGTCAAAGCAACCCCCTATTTTCCCTATCTAAATATTTCCTATTTAAAATTTTTTACTACTAATAACATCCCATTTAATTCCGAAAGTAACCTTTCTCATTCTTTCTTTTTACTAACATATAGAGAAGTTTAACAAAGAACGAAGAAATTTTGATAAAAAGTACTTTGTAAAATCCTCTAGTTATAATTGGAGACTATATTTTCAAGGGATAGGCGTTCTTTCAATTAGATTTCACTTTGCAACGTTACACTCTTCTATTGTTATTAATTTGTAAAAAAAGTAATTATTTCACGTTAGAATTGATTCAACAAGATTATCCAACTAATAGTTTATTAAAACTGTGTGAAATAATATGTAACAACATTATTGCATTTTACAGTATACTAAACATATGACAGTATATATATGCAATATAAAATGCATTATTATTTTTGTATGATTGCTTTGTTTACATTAGTATTATATTATATATTTTTATTATTTTTATATAATATTACTGGTAACTTTCCTTGTGAAATTGGTAGCAAAGAACGATACTTGGTAACAATATAAAATTAATTCATTGCAATATTATGATCAAATAGTTATATGTTATAACGTAATGTATTATAACCTTAATAAAATGATTGATCAGTAATAACACGAATATATAATTTATTATAACCTTAAAACTAAAATGTGTATTTATCAAAGTTGCGCGTACAACAAAATTATTTGACAAATTCTTTTTCATATATAAAATTAATGAAACATGTTGTACTACAAATTATGCATGTGTGCCATATGTACTATTTTAGCAATATGATAAAACTATTAAACTGATGATTGACAACATGTCATTAACAATGCTACAACAAGAGTATATTTTATATTAAAATTCATATTAAAAATTAATAATATAAGGTTTCACTTTACGCATTTGATATTCCAAATTACCAAGTTTGGTCTGATAACGTATGTGGCATGCCGACTCTATATATTTATGGAATATTAGCTTGCTGTGCCTTATTATTGTTATTCAAATGAATGTATGATTAACAATTATGGTAATAAATACGACGAATTAAGCCCCACTTTAATTTCGATGTTCCCGCTTATACTTTAATTATTCCTACCTTTTCTGTATTAATTCATTCTTTCCCTTCCAAAGTTTCATATATATATATATATATATTGGATAGACACCACCATCTCCTTTAGCCAAAGTTTTTTTGCAGCATCTCTTGGACACCGCAATGGAGGATTCTTTAACTCATGGCTCTAATGACTCGTAAGAATCTATTTATATTTTTCATTATTTGTTCGTGGATTCGCTTTGAAATCTGAGTCAGACGGCAACATTATGGTTCTTGTTATTGTTATGATCTCACTCTCATATTCTAAACAATTAAATATTTGCTTACTTTCGATTTTTAAATTGGAATATTATGGATGGCTAGCCTAGTTTCTTTCTTTTTATAATATTGGGGGTTTGTTTGGGATTGCCGTGCTTCAAAAAATTATTGTAGGAAAAACCAACTTTTGGCTGTGGTGTGAGAACAAGTTGGGGGTGTTTGGTAAAACAGATTTTCAAAATCATTTGATTGTCTTAAAAGTTTAAATATGTGTATAGTAAACTTGATTTTCAAAATCTAATTTCTAATATAATTATTAAAATATACATGATTTATAAAAATATAATGATAAATATTTCAGTTAAATTAAAATTTAATATTAAAATAATTAAATTACTTTTATATATTATAAATAATTAAACATAATTATTAATCTGTTATTAAAAATAATTTTAAAAAACAAAAGAAAAATCAAAAGGAGCTGCTCGAGGAAATCATCTCCGTCATTGACCACTGGTGAGAGGTCGCATCAAGCGACACTGTAACCACTATCATACTCGCCATCCAATGCTCTTTCAGGATTCGTTAATCTAATCACCGTTTATGTGGGAGGCCAATGGGATTCAAATGTTTAAAGTTTCAACGCGAAACTTTAATCATTCGATCTCATCGATAATAAGATTAAACAACTATCATGTCAACATATATAGGTAGAGCGTCGAACGATGGCAAAAAGTTGGTGCATGTGTCACCAAAAGTGCCCTCTCACCTATGGTCAGCGACAGAGACGACATCTTCTGGTAGTTGGTTTTAACTTTTCAGAATGATTTTTAAAATATAAAATATAATACATTTGGATTTTATTATTTGTTAACTAATTAATTAATTTAAAAAAATTATATTATTCAAGGATATTTTTGGATTTATAGTATTTGAGAAGGAAATTTTGGTATTTTCATCTTTCAAATTTTAGGTTTTCACAATCAAATTTTCAAAAGTTACCTCCTACCTACTTTTGCAATCTAGTACAAAATTAGATTTTTGGTGCAGCAGATTCTCAGAGATTCAATTTTTAAAGTGTTTATCAAACACTAAAATAGTTGCAGCTAATAGCAAAATCTAAAAGTTGATGTGCAACAACGGGGCTAATCGCACTCTATATTTTAGCTACTTTTTGTATGTGATGGTCCATTCTTAAGAGATTTTTTTGCTCCATTTATGACTTGATATGCGATTCATGGTTATATTATTTTCAAAGCTTAAAATCGTAAACTGTGAGAATTTTAATTAAAAAATGATATTAAATTTGATTTCCAAAATTAAAGTATTTTAGCAACAATCATTTCGAAATGCTATCATTTGATATTTTAAATCTAAGATATACCTTGAGAACTATAATCTTACTCAAAGAATCTTATAAAATAAAAAGTTATACTACTCTTTCTAAGAAAATTATCTTAAATCTATCCCAAGTAACATGAAATTCGTTGGAGATATGATAGAATTATATTATAAGTGATATGATAATATTCTATCACTAATAAGACAATATTTGACAATAAATAGATAATAAAATAAATTAAAGGACAAATATTATTTGTGGAGTTTCAAAAGAAAATTTAATATATATATGCATTTATATATTGCAAAATTTAGAAATTTTGTTTAAAGGATGGAATGGGTTGGAACTTGGTGGATCTAGGCCCATGAGTCAAGGCCCTATGTTATATAAGAGAGGGTTTTCTAGAACTAAGAGGAAGAAAAAAAAGGGAGAGAAGAGTTCACGGTTCCAGGAAGAGAAGAAGAGAAAAAGAAGAAGAAAAAAGAGAGGGAAGAAAAGAGAGAAAAAATTTCGAAGAAGTTTAGCTTGGAAAACAAGTAGGGATTTCTAACACTATACTTAATTCATGTTGTGTGTTTTATTATTAAATTGATATTAGTTGTTATGCATGTGACTTGTTTTAACCTAATTTCTTGGTTGCTTGGATGATGAATTATGAGTGAAACTACTTATTGTAAGATGATTGTTGTAGTTGAAAGAGGAATTATGTGTGAAAATTTAAGTGTTGATGAAGGGAAGTAGAGAATGGTTTTGTGAGAAGTGTAATTCGTGTGACTACCTTGTGTTGATTGAGTTGAGGCATTTTTCTGGATTGAGAATTGCATGATTTCTCATTTGTTTAGGAATGTAGACATATTAAGCTTTAATTAGCCGTTGATTTCGTTGAATTTGGAGTTAAAATGGATTTTTGGTGAATTTTTTAAGTTAGAGGTCAAAATCTAGAAATGGAAATAGGGAAACCGACTTAATGTATCAGGTTTGCATGCCGAATTCAGTTTATGCCATTTCTCTCGACACCACTCGACACTTTCCTGTCGAGTGTCGAGTGAACAGTGCTGTTGAGTGAATAGTATCAGGTGAACAGTATCGAGTGCCTAGTGAACAGTGTCGAGTGAACAGTATCGAGTGTGAAGCAAAATTACAGAACCACCCCAAATTGACTGTACACTCCCCAAAAAGTCCTGAATTTTGCATGAAAATTGTATTTTCTTGAGATTTATCATAGTGAGGATATTGAAAGGTTGTTAATGTATGCATTGGACCTTGGATGAGCCGTTTTGCATACGGATATAAGGAGAATGCAGAGATAAAAATGATGTGTTGGACCTTAAATGGACCGTTTTGTATACGAATCCAAGGGGAACTTGAATACTATAAACATGATGTGGTGGACCTTGGATGGATAATTTTGTCTACAGATCCAAGGGGAACACAACTACTATAAACATGATGTGTTGGACCTTGGATGGACCGTTTTGTCTACGGATCCAAGGGGAACACAAGTTCTATAAACATGATGTGTTGGACGTTGGATTGGCCGTTTTGTATACGGATCCAAGGGAAACACGACTATAAACTTGACGTGCAAATGAACATAATTGTTGAATTTATTATTATTAAGTGTGTAATTTTGTACTTGAGTAATTGTTGAATGCGTGTGATCTTGTATAATGTTAGAATTTTCCTACTGGGCGTTATGCTCACCCCCTCCCTTCACAGATACACAGAAGGATGGTCATTCTAGTGATGTTCCAGAACTTTCTTAAAGAGTCTAGAGTCTGCATGCTACAATGATTTTTGGGAATTGTCTTGATTCTCCTAGCTTGTTATGGGAGATTTTGTTAGATGACTAGCAAATGATGTATTGCTTTTAGTCACTAGTTTATGTAAAAATTAAATTTGAACATATAGTCATAAGTTTTAATGAATTCATGTGAGATATATATATAGATGAAAAAAATGATGAGATATTGATGTCTATTTATTCCCCAAAGTCTCTAAATAAGAGATGTTGGGGTGTGACAGAGTGATATCAGAGCGTAGGCTTTACTGTGGACCTATGGAAAGGATGTAGATGGTCTGGGAGGGGTAGAGTCATGTTTGTATGCTTGCATGTGCCTTGAGTAGCTGTTTATTATGTTTCTGTTCCATATGTGATAGAATTCTGCCACTTATGTTTTAGCCATTGATAAAATTAGGTAATGAGTTCTCCTACACGAAGTGCTTCGAGTTCTAACCCAACTGAGGGTGGTGAGAGGTCAGAGTTTTATAAGGCCATGAGATATGTGGCCAATACATTGGCAGAAACTGTGGCAAACACGGTTAGGGAGACTCTTTGTGATAACCCACCACCACTACCTCAATCGGTATTAGAGGCAGGTGTTGACAACCGAATGAAGAATGCACTTAGAGAAGTCCAACGCCATAATCCACCTATTTTTAATAGGGAGCCCGATCCAAATGTTGCAAAAGATTGGTTTATATGAGTTGAGCGCCTCTTTAATCTTCTACAAGTTGAAGAAGATTTACGGGTTAGGGTGGCAACTCATCTGTTGACAGGAGAGGCATTGTGGTGGTGGACATCGGTTGAGCGTATCAGAGGGGGAAACATCCTTATATGGAGAGACTTCTCTACTACTTTTCTGGATAAATATTTTCCTACGATTTTTCGGGACCAAAAGGAAAATGAGTTTATATACTTGACACAGGAGAATATGACAGTGCAATAGTATGAGGCACGATTTACTACCTTGTCCCGTTTTGTACCTGGTTTGGTAGCGGATGAGGCTAGTAAGGCTTGGAGATTTCAAAAGGGGCTGAGAGATGACATTAGACCCTCAGTTGTAGTGTGTAGATTGACGACGTACTTTGATGTGGTGGAGACCGCCTTAGTTGTAGAATAGGAAATATCCCAGAGTCATAGGGTGGGGGGTACTGGTACACCTTCTAGAGGAGTGCAACAGTATGATCGTTCAGCTAAAAGATAGAGAACTCAGTCTAGTAGAACTTCCTTTAATTCTCAATCTCAGCAACTGCTGTCTCAAGGCTCCATGTCAAGTGGGTCTTCACAGAGTCAGAGAGTTTGTTATGGGTGTGAGAAGCCAGGCCATTTGCTACATCAGTGTACCAGATGTTTTAGATGCGGACAATACGGTCACATGCAATGGGATTGTCCAGCATGGATGAGAGGTTCTCAGAGTGCCACGAGTCAGACCCAACCGACTCCTCAATAAGGGTCAAGTCACAGTCTAGACCACCGTTTCAAGGATGTCATACTCAGTCACATCAGACATCTCAGAGGTCTCAGACAGCTTCTTCTCAATCCGTTAGGCCTCCAAGATCAGCTCAGAGCACTAGACCTCAGGGACGAGTTTTTGCTCTGACTCAGTCGACAAAGCCTGCTGACCACGGGGTTGTGGGAGGTACACTATTGATTTTTAATGCATGGGCTCGTGTTTTATTTGATTCTGGAGCTACTCATTCTTTTATATCTACCTATTTTGCATCTGCATTAGGATTAGAGTCTGATTTGTTGGACTTTGTATTGCATGTGGAGTCACCTATGGGTAGTATTCTAGAGGTTGGGAGGATATGTCATTCCTGTATGCTAGAGATCAATGGCCACATATTGTCATTTGATTTGATACTTATGGATTTCATTGAGTATGATGTGATATTAGGAATGGATTGGTTGTCCGCTTATCGACTTATATTAGACTATTGATGCGTTCGAAACTAGCAAGTATACTAGTCGCACAAGTAATAAAGTGATGAGTGAGATATCGTTCCCACGAGGATTGATTCTAATTAAATTTGTTATTTTTCAGCAACAATAAACTAAATATGGGGGGTTTTGTTGAATGATTAATTAAACTGAATACGAAGGCAAATAAAGAATAACACAACACAATATTAAATGAATTGAAAATTCAATGAGAGACACTTGGTTAAGGGTTCTTTCTCTGCCACAAGATATGAATTTGTGAATTAACATAGAATTGTAATCCAATTACAGCATTGAAGTTATCAACCGTAGATAACAACAAGCTCTGTTATCCCAATCTTTCCTTACTTTGTTGTTAAATAAAACAAGCTCTTTATTTAATCTCTATCCATTAAACAACCTAGAACAAGCTCTCTAAGTTTAATTCAATAGAAGCATTACGATGAGAAAGATAGGTTGATCTAAGCAATAATCACACAAGTTCGGATTATTTAACCTAGGTTGTATTTTCCAATTGCAATCTCTGATCACAATTTTGCTACTAATGATTGGAAATTCATGACAATTACGGATCAAGATTTCTAATCTAGCAATAGACAACAACAGATTATATTCAGTTGGCCATTCCAAATACAATCAGTAAGCAATCATAAGCATTAGATATGGGAAAATACAAGCAACTTCAATTAGAGAATTGGATAACAATTTCTTACACAATCAACTCACAAAATCCATATCAAGGGCTTTGAAATCACCCTCAACCAATTCAGATTTAGTTACACATATTCAATCAGAATAACAAATACAATACAGAGAAATTCCAGAATTGAAAAGGAAAGAAAGAACTTAGCAAATTCTTTGAAAATCTTCTTTGTAGATGAATCTTCTTGGAATTGTAGTTCCTCCTCTTTCAAAATCTTCTTTCTCCTTCAAGAACTCCAAGGGATGAGAGAAATCCAGAAATGCAGCCTCCTCCCACGTTTTCCCCCCTTCAAGTTCTCAAAATAAAACCCTAAAATGTTTTTAAATACTCTGCTACAGTAACCTGCTACAGTGTCCCGTATTATACATGCTACAGTGATTTGTGGAATTACATTTCTATACTTCTCACACTGTTTTGATTACAACTTTTGGTACACTGAATGGATTTATAAACCGTAAATTTCTCCAGAAAATAGACTTCGAGAGCTTTCCAACGGTATATAATATGTCATCGGGTTCATTGTATATCAATACAATTAAATCCGAGAAGATGGTTGACTAGCAGAGGTGAAAATGAAGGGTTTTACTCCATTTTGTGCAAGTTGCTCCAAAACTCCTACAAACATCAAAACCACACAAAAACATAAAAATACCAAGGAATATAGCAAAGGAACATGGACGAATTGATATAAAAGTAATACATAAATAGACACCTATCAAATTCCCCCACACTTAGACTTTGCTAGTCCTCGAGCAACTACAACAATATAAAATAAAACTAAACCGAACAGAATCAACAAAAAATTAAAACACACAAATGCTTGATCTTGCAAATAGGCCTCAAAGATTGTACTTAATTATAACCCAAGGAAAACTTCAAAATAGTGCAATTGATCAAGAATTTCATCTCAAAGATTAGTTTCGCTACACTTCAATTCCTCTAGTGTGTGTGTGTAGAGCCATTCTCACCTAATCACTTGTAACCCGGATGAGTTTATGCATAAAAATGAATCATATTTAATATTGACGATGTGTGTATAAATGAACTCCATAGGCCTGCTTTTCAAGTCACTCTCCACTAATGTAGACATGCACAACACCAAGGATCAAGTAGGACTTTATTAAGCTTGTAACGATTTGCTTGGGTGAAGGTATGATAAAGGATAATAATTTGGCTCAAATCACCCACAAACACATAAATCATTCAAGACTGTGTAGAGCTCAAGCCTATAACAAAACTTCATTTCAATTCACCAGGTTACTCCCCCAAACTTATTTAGAACACTCAATCTTTTTTTTTTTTTTTGCAAAAACAAAAGAAAACTACACCCCCACACTTTGTTGTTTCATTCTTTTTAAGAACACTTAAGGGTATAGATCTCTTATTCTTCTTCTTTTTTTTCTTCTTTTTTTTTTTTTTTTTTTTACACTTCCCCTCCCCCACACTTAAACAACACATTGTCCTCAATGTGTAAGTACGTGGACGATAAGTACAGATTGGTTTTTTTTTCTTTTTTTTCTTTTTTTTTAACACAATAGAACTCACTTGCATTGCTCATGACACATCCCAACCTCCTCTAACTTCCAAAACCAGAACATAGCTCAGAATTTAATTGTGAATGATCTACATGCTCATAGGTAAGGGATAAACTGTTTGGAACAAATTCATTTTAGGTTAGGAAATCTTTTAGTGAGTTAACAAAGAAAAAGGCTTACAGAGGCTCAAAGGGTTAACTAGGGATCAATTTCAGTCAAGGTTGGCTATTAAGGCTCAAACGGTCCAAAGATGGCCTAAATCATTTCCCCAATGTTGCACAGCCTAGGATTTCGCCTTGAGTGACCATCAAACAAGTTCTAGAATTCATTGAAATCTGAAGAAACATTTAAATTACATAAACTTTCTCTAAGTGAACAAATAACTCAGTGATAATAGCTCAGTGCTCAATGTTGCGCAAGGAATCAAAAGCAAAGCGAAAACCAATAAACATTTCAAGCACACAGATCCATGCATCATTTATCATTTTCCAAGAGTTATTCTTAATTCAATCATTGCCTTATCATTGGCCCATAAAATGCAAGAGAAGAGGTACGTGGCATTGTTACACCTGAGTCAAGATTGTATATTTCAACAATCCTTAGGACCAGTAGCCCGCAGACTTAAGGTTTCCAGCCTATATACCTTTATTATGAAAGAACAAAACAAGAAACAAGACACTTCAAACAACATGAAATAAACAAACTACAGATTTATTGAGAGAGAATGCGTTTCAAGAGTTAAGAAACCCCATATTCTGCCATTCTCAGGTTTTTCCACAATTGTTTTTTTTTCGAAACTGATAAAGACAAAAAACACATAACAACTTCTAAATTACATAAAACTAAACTTACTCATAAAATAACAAAGTCCAACAAGTCAGCAAACAAAAACAATTAAGTTAGAATGGGTCTAAAAAGTTTAGAATTTAGCCTCCTTATTCAACCATTATGGATTAAGGAAATCCAGAAAGCGTTTCAAGAGAACTTGAACTTTTTAAGCCACCACTCTAAAAGCCAAGATTAGAAAATATTACCTGGGGTGAGAAAAACAACCTGAAAAAAAAAACTCAACTCAAATAAACACAATAAAGAGAAAGCAAACGAAAATGAAGCAAACCAGCAGATATGGATTACATATTGAGTGTTAAATCCAGTTTACGCCTCTTATTGCCTTCTCCAAACCAATCTATCCGAGCTATTGCTGGATCAGGCGAATAGACTAATGCTTGTAATTTGTCAATTAACTCCCCTGCAGTTGAAGCTGTAACCCGGATGTGCCTCGCCGACTGTGAGATGAAGTTTTTTTCTACTGCTTGATCAAGAAAAGACAACAAACCATCAAAAAAATTATTGACATTTAACAAACCAATGGGTGTCCGATGGATGTTTAGCTGTGCCCAAGAGGTGATTTGAAATATCTCCTCTAATGTACCATAACCACCGGGCAAAGTTATAAATGCATCAGATTTAATGATCATATGTGCAATACGCTCATGAATACTAGAAACCTGTAACTCTTCCCCCATGGTGTTGCCTACGATATCTCGTACAGCTAATGGTTTAGGGATAATGCCGAGAACCTTGCTTCCTCCTAAGGATGTAGCTGTCGATACACACCCCATTAACCAAGACTACCCCCTCCATAAATCAAATGAATACCCCTCGCAGCTAATGTCCTACCAAGATCAAGAGCTTCTGTTGTAAACTCTCCATCTTTACCAAATTGTGATCCACAAAATACGCATATATTTTGGAATCGCCGAATTGGTGTTTTCTCCATTTCTAAAAGTGCTCTAACCTTGTGTAAGACAATGATGCACGTTAGGTAATATGCTTTTCAAGTGTAAGACAGGTTATAATAATGACATTTGAAAATATGGAGAATGGTTATATACACACGTAAAACTCTCAAATTTGACACATGGGGACATAATTTCGGTGGGGGTTGCTCGATGCAGATTTATCGCCCAAGATTTGAAAAAATTAGATATGCTTTCGGCGAGGTTTGACAAATACCTACACACTTGTCCATCCCCCGTTGTGCTGACAAAACCTACACACTGTGCATGAAAATGGAGATAAACTTTCGGTGGGGTTTGAAAAAAACCGCCACACTTGTCTCCCACGTGAAGCATGAAAATAGAGATATACTTTCGGCGGGGTTGACAAAACCGCCACACTTGTCTCCCACGTGAAGCATGAAAAGTAAAGATATACTTTCAGCGGAGGTTGACAAAACCTCCACACTTGTCTCCACGTGTGCTTATATCATGGGGTAGTCATCTGGTTTGTCAAAAAGAAAACTTGAAATTAAAACAAACAAAATCAACAAACAACAACAACACAAAAACAACATTGATAATCAGATCAAACGAAACAAGAAAGAAATAAAATTCGACAACAACAACACACATTCAAATATACAAGTAGTTGTGATTGTGGCTCACATCTTCCTCTGGTTTTACGTCCAGTAACGGCTGAAACGCCTTCTATGAGTCGGGGATTTGCTTCCCATCCAGTTTTCTTATAAACTGGCAAACAGGGTCGTTTTTAGTCAGATTCCCTAGACTATAACACTGCAATTCATCACGAAATTGTGTCCATAGATTAAGCAATTCACGCTGAACAAGTCCACAAGAATGTGACTCGAGAGTTAACAAAACATTATCCAGCGACTCATTACTCAAACCATTCTTAATAAATGAAAGTTTATCTTCTCTATTCCTGGACGCAAAACCTAATGAACGACAAGTCTGGTTACAATTCCATCTAGCACATTTATAACATACTTGTAACCTTTTCGCTCTTCGCCTCTTGGCGTAGTAGCTCTTTCCTAGACCAGGCATGTATTTTGCGAGATTAATGTCCGGCTCACCGGACAATCTCACCTTGGCTTCGATAAGCCATCGGATATCCGCAGGCAGATTTAAGAGCATCAGTACCCAAAGTCTAGTCATCCATACTTTATAAATTTTAAACACAGCATTTTGAGGAAGTGAAGGAAAATATTTACGAAGGTTCGACAAAAAGATATCGGCATCCATTGAAGAGAAGAAAAGGAGAGATATTACCGATAATGCGATTGAGTTTGTTCTTCTCCCAGATATGCACGTTTCAAACCTTCCGGCAATGGTTTCAGCTCCCCTTTGGATGTTTCCTCAAGCTGTTGCACAAATGAATTCGAAGTACGAAATAATCAAATTAAACAAAAGGAAGGAAAAGAAAAGAGCAGAAACGAAACTAAAAACACATAAAAGAGATAACAACACAATAGCAAACAAAAGTCAAAAACAAGTAAAAACAAATAAAGACAAATAAGACAGATGTCAAAGAGAGATAAAACCTGATCAATTTGATGGCCTACGAAAGGAATCTCCTCGAGACACAAAAATCGATCATTATTACCTTATTTTATTTTTCTTTTCTTTTTTTTAATTTATTTTGTAAAAACATTGGGTTGCCTCCCAATAAGCGCTTGGTTTAACGTCCTCAGCCCGACGTTGGTTCCATCATGGGAGGATCCAATCTCCGCTGTGCTTCTCTAGTGGGCTTGATCCTTCTTCGAACAAGAATGGTGCAAGCATATGGCTGGGCCTTGGATGTTAGCAATTGTCCACCCAATAGCTATTTTGTGATCTATAAGTATTTGGACGAGTTTCTCTTCTTGTATTCGTGCAAGGCCCATTTCCATTGTAACTTGAAAAGTATCATTCTCACCCAAGAATCCATGATTCAAATGATCTGGCAGTGACTTAAGCTCCAAGGTATTGGCTTTCATAACAGAAGGAAGAAGTTTCTCATTAGATAAAGTAAATTGAATGTACGAAACATCATACCTATTTGTGTTTATTGCTATGGTCTCATCTAAGCTTGCCACAGCTTCCTCCATTTCTTTGGACACTTGTATCAAAATTCCTGACTCATTGGAATTTTCTGTCCCTATATGCTCACTAATAGCTACATCCAATCCATTCCTTGCGAGTTAACTCAAAGTATTGTTGTGGCAAAGAATCAACAACGTCAACTGCAAAAACCGAATGTAAGTCACTAGAGTACCTCATTGCCTCAAAAATATTGAAACATATCACCTTGCCATCAAACTCTATGATGAGAGTGCCATCATGAACATCAATCTTGGTTCTAACAGTTTTCGAGAATGGTCTCCCTATAAGAATCGGTGTTTGGATTAGGAGATGTCTCATCCTCTATTTCAAGAACATAAGAGTCTGCTAGGAAAACCAATTGATTCACCTGCACAAGCACATCTTCCACAACTCTTTTGGTATATGCATTAAAACGATCAGCAATTTGAATGATAATACCAATTTCCGCAAAAGGTCCAAGATTTAAAGAAGCATAAATAGAATATGGCATGATTTTAATAGATGCTTCTAAATCTAACATAACTCTTTCAAACTTGGTTTTACCAATGGTGCATGGCATGGTGAACATACCTGGATCTTTGCACTTTGGAAGAATTTTCTTTTGCAATACAGTTGAAACATCTTCCCCCACACTTACTTTCTCATTTCTTTTTAACTTTCTTTTGCTGGTGCATAACTCCTTGAGACATTTTGTATAATGAGGTACTTGCTCGATAGCATCCAGAAGTGGTATATTTACCTCGATTTTGTGAGAAGTTTCCAGGATTTCTTGTTCTTGTTCCTCCTTCAATTTTGCAAATCTACTAGGAAAAAGTGGAGGAGAAACATACGAAGGAATGGGAGTTATAGGATTCACCTGAGAAGTCAGTGTTTTGTTCATGGTGGAAGTGGTGTCATCTCCTTCATCAGTTTGTGATTTCTTTGGCAGGACATCTAATTGCTCTTCATTTTGCAAAGTTATCGCACAAGAATTCTCTCTTGGATTGATCACCGTTTGACAAGATAATTCTTCTGAGCCTTGACCCTCGAATTTGCTCATGCTAGTGGCCAATTGTCCCATTTGATTTGCCAGGTTTTGGATACTTGCCCCAGTTTTCCTGCTGGAATTGCATTGTGTTAGTGGCAAGTGCATTAACAATATCCTGGAGTGACATACCTGAGTTTTCTGAAGCTGGTTGTGGTGCTGGTTGTGGCATTGGTGGTGGTTGCATTTGAAATGGTTGCTGCACTCTAGGTTGATTAAAACCTTGTGGCCGATTTGGTATGGCATTTGGGATAATTGGTTGATGATTCCAGTAACTAAAATTAGGGTGATCTCCCCATCCGACATTGTAAGTGTTAGAGAAGGGATCATAACATTGCCTTGTTTGTCCTGGAAATCCACCCATGGCATTGGCTTGTTCCATATCTTCTTCTTGTAAAGTTGGATACATGTCCATTGGATGCTCTATGGTAGAATAAACCCCACATGCATAAGGTTTCTGCATATGTCCTATAGCCATGTTTTCCACAAGAGAGGTTAGCTCAGAAAGTTGTTGTTCAATGTTCGGAGTGCTTACCTCATTTACTCTCCATGGTACTTGTGGCTCAAATCCGCTACTGAATTGATAGAAGTTTACTGCCATGTTGTCTAAACACAAACAATCAGAAAAGAAAAACAAAAAAATTACGAATCAACAAACGAAAACAAAATAACAAATCGATTAGAAAATCAATCCCCGGCAACGGCGCCAAAAACTTGATGCGTTCGAAACTAGCAAGTATACTAGTCGCACAAGTAATAAAGTGATAAGTAAGATATCGTTCCCACGAGGATTGATTCTAATTGAATTTGTTATTTTTCAGCAACAATAAACTAAATAGGGGGGTTTTTGTTGAATGATTAATTAAACTGAATACGAAGGCAAATAAAGAATAACAAAACAAAGTTAAATGAATTGAAAATTCAATGAGAGACACTTGGTTAAGGGTTCTTTCTCTGCCACAAGATATGAATTTGTGAATTAACATAGAATTGTAATCCAATTACAGCATTGAAGTTATCAACCGTAGATAACAACAAGCTCTGTTATCCCAATCTTTCCTTACTTTGTTGTTAAATAAAACAAGCTCTTTATTTAATCTCTATCCATTAAACAACCTAGAACAAGCTCTCTAAGTTTAATTCAATGGAAGCATTACGATGAGAAAGATAGGTTGATCTAAGCAATAATCACACAAGTTCGGATTATTTAACCTAGGTTGTATTTTCCAATTGCAATCTCTGATCACAATTTTGCTACTAATGATTGGAAATTCATGACAATTACGGATCAAGATTTCTAATCTAGCAATAGACAACAACAGATTATATTCAGTTGGCCATTCCAAATACAATCAGTAAGCAATCATAAGCATTAGATATGGGAAAATACAAGCAACTTCAATTAGAGAATTGGATAACAATTTCTTACACAATCAACTCACAAAATCCATATCAAGGGCTTTGAAATCACCCTCAACCAATTCAGATTTAGTTACACATATTCAATCAGAATAACAAATACAATACAGAGAAATTCCAGAATTGAAAAGGAAAGAAAGAACTTAGCAAATTCTTTGAAAATCTTCTTTGTAGATGAATCTTCTTGGAATTGTAGTTCCTCCTCTTTCAAAATCTTCTTTCTCCTTCAAGAACTCCAAGGGATGAGAGAAATCCAGAAATGCAGCCTCCTCCCACGTTTTTCCCCCTTCAAGTTATGAAAATAAAACCCTAAAATGTGTTTAAATACTCTGCTACAGTAACCTGCTACAGTACCCCGTATTTAATAACATGCTACAGTGATATATGGAATTACAAATATACACTTCTCATACCATTTTTATCACAACTTTCGGTACACTACATAAATTCGTGAACCGTAAATTTCTCCAGAAAATAGACTTCGAGAGCTTTTCAATGGTATATAGCATGTTATCCGGTTAATTGTATATCGATACAATCAACTCCAAGAAATTGGTTGACTAGCAGAGGTGAAAATGAAGGGTTTTACTCCAATTTTGTGTAAGTTCCTCCAAAACTCCTACAAACATCAAAAACCACACAAAAACATAAAAATACCAAGGAATATAGCAAAGAAACATGGACGAATTGATATGAAAATGATATATAAATAGACACTTATCAACTATCACAAGAAGAAAGTGATCATCCATATGCCGAAGGGCATCGTTTTCAGTTTTATGGGGAAAAATATGCATTATCATGAGCATGATAGCAAGTATATTGGTAGAAGAGACTAATAAAGGGGCTTCTGAACTTCCTCGTGTGGTGAGTGATTTTTCTGATGTTTTTCCTGAAGAATTGCCTAGGTTACCTCCAACTAGAGAAGTGGAGTTTGCTATCGAGGTGTATCCAGGTGTAGCACCCATATCAGTTGCTCCTTATCGAATGGCTCCAGTAGAGTTGAGGGAGCTAAAGCTACAAATAGAAGAATTATTAGAGAAAGGATTCATCCGACTCAGCACTTCTCTTTGAGGTGTACCAACATTGTTTGTGAAAAAGAAAGATGGTTCATTGCGTTTATGTATTGATTACAGGCAGTTAAGAAGACATACCCAAGACCGCTTTTCATACTCGGTATGGGCATTATGAGTTTCTGGTTATGCCATTTGAACTGACTAATGCTCTTGCTGCCTTTATGGATTTGATGAATCATGTTCTCAGACCTCACTTAGACCAATTTGTGATTGTGTTTGTGGATGATATCCTTATTTATTCTTCATCTGAAGTTGAACATAAGCAACATCTACGTATAGCACTTCAAAAACGGAGAGAGCATCGTCTTTATGCCAAGCTGAGTAAATGTGAATCTTGTCTATTAGAAGTAAAATTTTTAGGCCATCTGGTGTCAACACAAGGAATCTCAGTGGACCCATCGAAAGTAGAGACAATTATGAAATGGGAACGACCGAAGAATATGTTTGAAGTACGCAGCTTCTTGGGTTTAGTAGGATACTATCGACATTTTGTTGAGAACTTTTCTCGATTGGCTGTACCAATGACCAGGTTAACAAGGAAAGGAGTCAGATTCGAGTGGAATGATGTATGTAAACAAGCATTCCAAGAATTGAAGAAAAGATTGACTTCAGCACCTATCCTTGTGATACCACAACGTGGAATTGATTTTGTGGTATTCACTAATGCTTCCTTGGATGGATTAGGGTAATGCAACAGGGTCAGGTTATAGCCTATGCTTCTCGTCAGTTGAAACCTCACGAGCAGAATTATCCCACTCATGACCTAGAACTAGCGACGGTAGTATATGCTTTGAAAATTTGGCGACATTATCTGTATGGCGAGAGATTTGAAGTCTTTTGTGATCATAAAAGTTTGAAATACATTTTCACCCAGAAAAACTTGAACTTGAGACAGCGAAAATGGATGAAGTATTGGGAAGACTATGATTTCTCTATCCAGTATCATCCAGGCAAGGCAAATGTAGTGGCTGACGCATTAAGTAGAAAGTCGAGGGCCATGGTTAGTGTGATGATAGGAGAGTGGAGCATGTTGCGGTCTATTTATGATTATGATATTTTAGTTGAGGATCATGGAGATTAAATTCGCCTTTTTACACTTGTTGCCCAACTGTCTCTTATGCATAGAGTTATTGAGTTGCAACATTAAGATTTGGAGACTAGAGCTTTGAAGGAATAAGTGTTACACGGTGATGGAAGTGTGGATTGGACAATTGGTTCTGATGGGAGTCTACGATTCAAGGGCAGGATCTTTGTTCCATCAAATAAAGAGTGTAAAAATGATATTCTTAAGGAATTACATCATTCTAAATTTGTTATTCATCCGAGTGGTACCAAGATGTATCATGATTTACGTAGGGGTGGCAATCGTGTCGTGTCGTGTCGACCCATTTAATTATTCGTGTCAAAACATGAAACCCAAACCCGCCCAATTATTAAACGTGTTACCCACGTGTCGTAATCGTGTCATATTTAATTCGCATAATTTACTTAATTATTTAACTTAGTTATACATAATATATTATATTCTCTATATTTAAATCAATTAAAATTATTTTTAGAATATAAACCATTGTTAGTATAAAATATTATTAAAATCATCATAATTTATTATTTTATAAATTAATTTATTTTATAGTATAAAAATTTCAATTTTATAATATATATATTGTAAGTAGGTAATAATTTATATCATTGAATGAATTTACATATTAAGAATGTACAAAATATATTTAACTATTCGTGTCATTAAACGGGTTGGCGTGTTGAACACCTTCAACACTAACCCGACCCATTTATTAATCGTGTAACGTATTCGTGTCGTGTTCGTGTCGTGTTCACGGGTCGTGTCAAAAATTGCCACCCCTATATTTACGTCGCCAATTTTGGTGGAAAGGAATGAAGATGGATGTTGTTGAATATGTGGCTAGATGCCTTACTTGTCAACAAGTGAAGGCTGAGCATCAAAGACCTGCAGGATTACTCCAACCATTACCTGTAGCAGAGTGGAAGTGGGATCACATCACTATGGATTTTGCTACTGGATTACCACGTTCTGTAAAAGGGAAAGATGTAATATGGGTGATTGTGGATAGGTTGACCAAAGTATCACACTTTCTTCCTATACGTACGACTGATGCAGTGGATGTTTTGAGTCGATTGTACATTAAAGAAATTATGAGACTGCATGGAGTCCTAGTTTCAGTGGTATCAGATAGAGATCCCAAGTTTACAGCTCAATTTTGGCAAAGCCTTCAAAGAGCTATGGGCACTCAGTTGTTATTTAGTACAACCTTTCATCCTCAAACTGATGGTCAATCATAGCGTACTATTCAAATTTTGGAAGATATGTTGAGGGCTTGTGTGATAGATTTCTAAGGTAATTGGGAGGATCATCTACCACTTGTGGAATTTACATACAACAACAACTATCAGTCAAGTATTGGAATGGCACCTTTTGAGGCACTCTATGGTAGACCGTGTAGGTCTCTTTTATGTTGGGTAGAAGTGGGAGAAGCTACCTTATTAGGACCGAAACTTGTACAAGAGACAACTGAAAAGGTGAAGTTGATACATCAACGTTTACTTACAGCCCAAAGTCGACAAAAAAGCTATGCAGACAAAAGGAGACGACCGTTAGAATTCAAAGTGGGTGACCATGTGCTTTTAAAGGTGTCTCCGCGTAAGGGCTTGATGCGTTTCAAACAGAAAGGTAAACTTGCTCCATGCTACATTGGTCCGTTTGAAGTCCTAAGGTGGGTTGGCGAAGTAGCTTATGAACTAGCATTGCCCCCATGATTATCAGGTATTCATAACACATTTAATGTATCGATGCTAAGGAAATATGAGCCTCACCCAACACGTGTACTAGATTGAAGTGAGTTGGATATTCAACAAGATGTTTTGTATGAAGAGGTTCCTATTCAAATCTTGGACTCGAGAGTACAAGTCCTACGTGGCAAGTCCATCCCATTACTCAAGGTCTTGTGGAAGCATCATGATGTTGAAGAGGCCACATAGGAGTTAGAGTCAAAGATTCAAAGAAAATATCCAGAGCTTTTAACTGCGAGAGATAATTTCTGACTCATATTTTTAAACTTCGAGGACGAAACTTTTTTAGGAGGGTAGGTTGTGGAGTTTCAAAAGAAAATTTAATATATATATGCATTTATATATTGCAAAATTTAGAAATTTTGTTTAAAGGATGGAGTGGGTTGGGAGTTGGTGGATCTAAGCCTATGAGTCAAGGCCCTATGTTATATAAGAAAGGGTTTTCTAGAACTAAGAGGAAGAAAAAAAAAGGGAGAGAAGAGTTCACAGTTCTAGGAAGAGAAGAAGAGAAAAAGAAGAAGAAAAAGGAGAGGGAAGAAAAGAGAGGAAAAATTTCAAAGAAGTTTAGCTTAGAAAACAAGTAGGGGTTTCTAGCACTATACTTAATTCATGTTGTGTGTTTTATTGTTAAATTGATATTAGTTGTTATGCATGTGACTTGTTTTAACTTAATTTCTTGGTTGCTTGGATGATGAATTATGAGTGAAACCACTTATTGTAAGATGATTGTTGTAGTTGAATGAGGAATTATGTGTGAAAATTTAAGTGTTGATTAAGGGAAGTAGAGATGGTTTTGTGAGAAGTGTAATTCATGTGACTGTCTTGTGTTGATTGAGTTGATGCATTTTTCTAGATTGAGAATTGCATGATTTCTCATTTGTTTAGGAAAGTAGACATATTAAGCTTTAATTAGCCATTAATTTCGTTGAATTTGGAGTTAAAATGGATTTTTGGTGAATTTTTTAAATTAGAGGTCAAAATCTGGAAATGGAAATGGGAAACCGACTTAATGTATCAGGTCTGCATGGCCGAATTCAGTTTCTGCCATTTCTCTCGACACTACTCGACGCTTTCCTATCGAGTGTCGAATGAACAGTATCAAGTGAACAGTGTCGAGTGTCGAACGAAATTACAGAACCACCCCAAATTGACTGTACACTTCCCAAAAAGTCCTATATTTTATATGAAAATTGTATTTTCTTGAGATTTATCATAGTGAGGATATTGAAAGGTTGTTAATGTATTCATTGGACCTTGGATGGGCTGTTTTGCATATGGATCCAAGGAGAATACAGGATAAAAATGATGTGTTAGACCTTGGATGGACCGTTTTGTCTACGGATCCAAGGGGAACACAAGTTCTATAAACATGATGTGTTGGACCTTGGATGTGTCGTTTTGTATACGGATCCAAGGGGAACACGACTATAAACTTGATGTGCAAATGAACATAATTGTTGAATTTATTATTATTGGGTGTGTAATTTTATACTTGAGTAATTGTTGAATGTGTGTGATCTTGTATAATGTTAGGATTTTCCTACTGGGCGTTATGCTCACCCTCTCCCTCCACAAGTACACAGAAGGATGGTCATTCTAGTGATGTTCCAGAACTTTTATAGAGAGTCTGGAGTCTGAATGCTACAATGATTTTTGGGAATTGTCTTGATTCTCCTAGCTTGTTATGGGAGATTTTGTTAGGTGACTAGCAAATGATGTATTGCTTTTAGTCACCAGTTTATGTAAAAATTAAATTTGAACATATAGTCATAAGTTGTAATGAATTCATGTGAGATATATATATGAAAAAAAAAATGATGAGATATTGATGTCTATTTATTATTTTCTTAATCAATCACCCTTAAAGTCTCTAAATAAGATATGTTAGGGCGTGACATTATTGGTGATGTTCAACCAAGGCTTAATATTAAAGATGAATCTAAGCTTGGTTTAAATATCAATGATGACCTTGAATTATTTAAAATTCGTTAAAATTAATTACAAAAGGATAAATTAGTAAAACCATCTTTATCTCATATGAACGCTTAAATCACCACAGCCAAAAAAATTAACTGATAAAAAGAAAATAATAAAAACAACAATTTCTAAGCCTTAGCTAATAAATATGAAAATAAAAAAAGTTGCGTAATCTAAAATCTCAAAATAACAAAAGAATTATCGACAATAAATATTAGTGATACTTTCATGAATGACCTTGAGGTTGAGCCTAATTACACGAATGACATCACCTTTTTTGAATTATCCTCAAATAACCCTAGTTTTTTTTATAAATCGATCTCAAATGACACTACAGTTAGGAAAATACTTTTAACTTACATGGTTTAAAGGGTATACTAGTAATTTTCCTATAAATAAATAAAAAATAAAAGATAAAAATATTCTCTCTTCCAATTGTTTGAGTCTTAGACTACATCTTTTATATGATTCCAACAAACTACATCCCAAATTAAAAAAAGAAAATTATGATAGCAAACAATCCTAATTTTTTTATTTGCTTTTGATCTATTGTTTTGACAGGCACTCATACGGAACATACTGATCATCACTCACCAAAACACACCAAAAGGAATGTAGGAACCACATCCTTTTTTTTTTCAATCCATCCCTTTAGTATTGCTCATCGATTTTTGGGGTTTTTTGAGGTGTTTCCGATAGATTTTTAGGGATAGTGATGAAGGAAAGTTTGTTGATGAGGACTTGGTCTACAATTTTGTGAGGACGATGGATGGTGGTGGTGTGTGGCGGCGGGTGGGTGTTGGTTTTTTTTTTTTTTGTGTTTGCATTTGTTATGTGTATTTTTATCTTGTGAGAATATTAGGTAATAGAGATTTTTTTTCAAGATTAGAATTAAAACAAATTGAAATTTGCATCACACTAGGAAGTTTAGTTTGATTGTAATAATTTGGGTGTATATATCATAGATTGGTGGCAATCTTGGGAGATATACATAGGAAGACTGTTAGTATTTCCTTTGAAGCATATATCAAAGATTGGTGGTTATCTTGGTGTATATGCATAGGAAGTCTGAAAAGTTAAATTCTTGTTATTGCTGTTGGTGTCCTTGTTATAGATGCTGATATTCTTGTAATTCTCCTTTATTGTTGATTGGAATAAAGCTGCTACTAAGATCTCGAAAGTGATGTAGGCTTAATTGGTCGAATCACTATAAATTTGGTGTTCCTATCTTCTTTATTCTCTTGTTTGATTTCTTGCTTGTTATTTCATCATAATTTTATCAATATCTTGGATTGAACACTTTCGTGAAAAGCCCAAAATTTACAACAAATTGGTATCAGACCTTTGGTTCTAGAATCTGTGATGGCTACAACAAAATTCAAGATGGAACAGTTTAATGGTAAGGATGATTTCAGTATTTGATGTAGAAGGATGAGAGCCTTGCTAGTTCAGCAAAAGGTGGCTCAAGCCTTAGGTGGAGAGAGTAAACTATCGGATACGTTGATTGAAGAGAAGTAACAAGAGATGTTAGAGATCGCCTATAGTACCATTGTTTTGCATCTAAGTGACAATGTATTGAGATAGGTTTCGAAGGAGACAACTGCAGTTGGGATTTGGTTGAAGTTAGAGAGTCTGTATATGATGAAATCTCTAACAAACCGAATATATTTGAAGGCGAAGCTGTTTGAGTTCAAGATGCAAGAGGATAAGAGCATTGATGAGAATATTGATGATTTTCATTGACCTAAAAAATATTGGGGAAAGGATCAATGAGGAAGATTAAGCTGTCATCTTGCTAAACTCATTACCGCCAGTATACAGCCAATTGAAAGATACCTTTAGGTATAGTTGTAAGTCTTTAGCCATGGAAGAATTGGAACCTGCAATTAGGTTTAAAGATATGGAGTTAAAGGCTGAGGAGAAGGTATTGAATACCCGAAGTAGCAATGAAGTGCTAACTGTCAAAAGTAACAAAGGGAGGAATCGATAGTCATCAAAGAAGCTTGACAAATCAAATTTTAGATGCGGGGTCTTATTGCAATGAATTATAGTTCAGATAATATCACCATACACTAAAATTACCTTAGTGAATGTTTCTCCTTGGTTCAATAGATAGAGAAGCTTAGTGATGACCTGCAATAAGACCCCGCATCAATACCCAATACAAACAAAAGCTATTTCTATTTGATGAATAATATGAATGCAGATACAGAATAAAGTCGAGTAAATAAAAAACCTGAGAGCATCTTCTAGCATCAAGCTGAGGGTCATTGAAGACTCTAGCCACTCGCAGAATCGCTCCCTTCTCAATCCCCAAGAATGGAGAGTACTCAGCTGTTTAATACCAACAATAATACATCAGAAAGATTCGATTTCTTCAAAGCAATAAGCTAGAAGCTACATATTAGCTAAAACCAATCAAGTGATAAATCAACGAATAAACAACCAGATCCAAATACCTAACATTTCCTGTCAGATCAACTGAAATTAACCGTAATTACAAACAATTAACAATCCACATTGCAATTTAAACATGCGAAATCAAAAACTAATCAGATCAACTAGAACGAAACAGAATCCACTAAAACGACAACGTATAATCCCTATGCTAGATCCAGAGGCATAATTAACGAACATAACTTCACAGATCTAGAGCCCATTAGCTGATCTAATAGTAACAACGCAAGATTCGTACCTTCATCGTCACGATCGTCGTCTTTCTTCACGAGAGGCTGAGCCATTGTTTAATTGAGTAGTTGAATCTATGAGCTCTCTTTGCGTGTGTTCTCTGTTAAGAACAAAATTCATATTTGTATTACTAACCAAAACCCTGAGTGCAAGAGTCTCAAAAGCAGCTTGGACGACGTTGTGGAAGAAAAAGTGAGAGGCCATCCAGATGGCCTAGCGAGGGGTGGCGGTCGGAAAGGTAATTTGCATTAATTGAAGGGAGAGATGGAGGAGTGACGGGGCCCCTAGAAGCAGACATTTGGGATGAGAAACGAAAGGAGGGAGTGGCATGTTTGGAAGAGAGAGACAGAGAGAGAGAGAGACCATGGAAGGGTGGAGGCGTGATGTAGCATATACGTATATTTTAGGGTTGCGGTAGTGAAAGGGGTAAGACTTAAGAGAAGAGAAAATGATAAATATATTTAAATAAATCAGTATCATTTCTGCTTAAACGCTCGACACTCGAATCCGACACTCAACACTCAACACTAGATGAGAGTGAAAAAAATTTTGTCGAGTGTGGGATACATCATCTGAAGAGTTTACAGTGTCTAATTTTGCATCCAACACTCAATAAAATTGTTTCTCTTTCATCTTACATGTCGAGTGTCGGCTATCCGACATATCTCGAGTGTCGGATGAAGAATCCAACACTGTAAACTCTTCGATGATGTGTCCGACACTTAAATCCGGCACTTGACAAATTGTTTCTCATCTAGTGTGGAGTGTCGAGTGTCAAATTCGAGTGTCGAGTGTTTAGGCAGAAATGCCGTTTTTGTGCCTTTTGTGAAGGAAAGAGGGAAATAAAGAACTTAGGAATAAATTGAATTTCAAAGGGTATTTGAGTCTTTTTGTCAAGAAAGTGTCTATGGCATGAAAATTTTTTAAGATGTGTCCAAATTTCATTAAAGGCCCCTAATTGTGTCCATTTTTTAAATTTTTTTCATTATTATATTCACATATTTGAAAAGAGAAGATGAAAAAAAAAAGAAGGAAATGTGAGGGGGAAAAGGAAAAGATTATATAGTACTCAAATACTTATCACCCTTTTATAAAATGTGCTAAATATTGGATTGAATAAAGACAAAAGTGACAAATAAGATAAATATGTAGGTTTGACTTTCAGATGAGTGTCATATTTCTCACTTTTTTAAAAAACTGCCAAATAAAAAAATTGTAAAGTGACAAATATTTAAAAAATTCTTGTAGTATTTTCACTGTAAGAACTTAGGACCTCATTGAAAGGATTGTTCGGAAAGTTTGAAGCATCAAGGAGATAAAAAGTCAGCATGGAGATGTGGCTTTTGAAGGATATGAATCTGGTGAAATTTTTGTGCATTCGGTAATGGAAGACCAAAAGGAATGGATTCTTGACTCTGGTAGTTCATTCCATGTGTGTTCACATAAAGGATAGTTTCAATCCTTAGACGATAAGGTGGAGGGAACTGTTATTCTTGGTAATAACAAAGCTTGCAAGATAGCTAGTGTTGGCTCAATCAAAGTCAAAATATTTGATGGTTGTGATCGTGTTCTCACTAATGTGAGGTATGTCCCTAAGTTGAGAAAGAATTTGATATCTCTTGGTATGCTTGATAATCTAGGATGTGTAGTCAAGATAGAGAATTGCTACATGAAAATCGTTAAGGATGTAGTGACTGTTATAAAGGGCAAACTTAATAATGGTTTGTACTCTTTGATTAAGAGTGAAGAAGCATCCGGTGCAAGTAATGGGAGAGAGCGATTTGAGCTCAAGGTGAAGTCTTTGGCAAATAAATCTATTCATGGTCCTGATAATAGTGGAACAGATGAAGCATGATAAAAGAGGCATGTGAAAAAAGTGTTGGGTTGGTTTAGGAGGACAATTAGCAAGTTCAATCATTGCTTGGACTTGATTCAAACCAAATACACTTGATGCTCTGAGTGGCTAGTGGAGAGCAGCAATTGAAATGATGAAAGAAAGTTCAAAATCATATTTGAAGTGGTTGTGCACCCAAGCAAGGCGAGTTGCGCGCCTGCAAAAGTTTGGTAGCAAAGTTGCGCTCCTGGGCAAGTCTGCCAAGAGGATTGCATTCCTACGCAAGTTGGGTTACGCTCCTGCGCAACAAACAAAGAACACAAGACACTTCAGGCATGAATATGGCACCCTTGTGCAATAGAGCGGACTGGAATCCTTCTTCAACATGGAATCAACAATGGTTGAAGACAAAAACAAGGTGGAGAATTGTTATATCTTTTTTTTGTCTTGTTAGAATATTAGGTAATAGAGGATTTGTTTCTTGATTAGAATTAAAACAAATTAGAATTTGTATCAAACTAGGAAGTTTAGTTTGATTGTAATTTGTTTTAATTAGGTAATCTAGGTTACTCAAAGTTTGACAAGAAAACTGAAATAGAAAGAGATTTAGTTGTATTTTTAGTCTAGGAATCATGGTTAGACTAGGAAAGAAACTCTTGGCCCTATATAAAGCCTTGTATGTATAAATATAGAGATATCAAGAAATCGATCAAGTTGAGAGAAGACAGCAATTAACGTATCAGGAGCCTTGAGAGATGGCAAGGACCTTAATGTTTGGGTGATCCGGGAAGCGATGGTTGGAGTCATTAATTGTGAGCAGGATCGTGATCTTGGAAGCTAAGGTTTGGGATTGTATACCGTGAGTATAGATATGTTACCTATGGAATTTCTTCTTTGTTAGTCTTTCCTTGAGAGTATATATCATAGACTGGTGGTAATCTTGGAATATATACATAGGAAGGTTGTTAGTCTTTCCTTAGAAGCATATATAGAAGATCGGTGGTTATCTTACTGTATATGCATAGGAAGGCGGAAAGGTTAAATCCTTGTTATTGCTGCTGATATTTATGTAATTTTATTGTTGATTGGAATAAAACTGCTGCTGAAATCTCCAAAGTGGATGTAGGCTTGATTGATCGAACCATTATAAATTTGGTGTTCCCTATCTTCTTTATTCTCTTGTTTGATTTCTTGTTTGTTGTCTCATCATAATTTTATCAATATCTCAGATTGAATGTTTCGGCAAAAAGCTCGAAATTCACAACAGCATTGAATATAGAAGGTGGTGGAGTGGACCGTGAGTGACTAGCTTAGTTGTTTGTGTTTTTTTTTTTTAATATCAATTTGAAGAATAAATGAAATATTTTGTCAATGTTACCTACAAATCAAGAGTTGGCACGGTGGTAATGCAAAAGAATTTTTCTAGGCCGCAAATTCAATTTTGATTTATTTAAAACATTTTTGGATCATTTTCATAGCAAGGGTAATAAAGTCATTTCACTATCATCCATCAACCTCTAAAACACACCAAAAGGAATGTAGTGACCACATTCCTTTTTCTTTTTCTTTTTTTTTTCAATCCATCCCTTTACTAGTGCTCATCAAAAAGTGCTTTTTGCGGTGTTTGAGGTGTTTCTGGTGAATTTTTCGGGATAGTGATGAAGTAACGTTTGTTGGTGAGGACTTCATATGCAATTTGGTGAGGGCGATGCATGGAGATGCACCACACAGTGGTGTTTGTGGCGGCGGATGGGTATTGGGTTTTTTAATTATTATTTTGTGTTTGCATTGAATATGGCAGATGGTGGAATGGACCGTGGGTGACTAGCCCAGGTGTTTGTGTTTTTTCTTGTAATATCAATTTGAAGAATAAATAAAATATTTTGTCAAAGAGTTGGCATGGTGGTAATGTAAAAGAATTTTTCTAGGGCGCAAGTTCAATTCCGATTTATCTAAAACATTTTAAATCATTTTCTTAACAAGGGTGACAAAGTCATTTCAGTATCATCCATTCAATTTAACCAAGTTGATTTTCATAACAAGGGTAACAAAGTCATTTCACTGTCATCAATCCAACTTAATTAACCATGTTAACAGAGAGGAGATAATTGCAGGCTCATTTGAGGCTAATTCAAAAAAGATGAGGTTATTCGTGAGTAGACCAAACCTCAAGGTTATCCATAAAATTTTTCCTAAATGTTAATAGTCTCAACAGTATTAATTAATTTGAAATTAAAATCTAAAAATTGAATAAAAAATTATAAGTCTTAGCACTAATTCATTTCAAATTAAAATCTCAAAATAATAAAAATCTTAATAATTAAAAATAAATAAAAAATAATTTCTAAGGTCAATACTATTTTATGAAAATTAAGAATTAAAATTAAAATCCCAAGATATTAAAAAATTTTAATAATTAATTATTCATAAGCTTCAATAATATTAATCTGAATTAAAAAATTAGAACAAATTAAAATCTAAAAATTCTAATAGTTCTAATAATTAATAAAAAAATAAAAAGGGCCAAGGAGATAGTTTTCTTTTTCAAAATAAGATGTCAAAATTATATTTATCAAAGACAAAATAAGGGTATATAAGTATCTTCATTCTTATCTCATGTGCCAAACCTTTTGTTAATTAAAATGGAATTAAGTAGGGTAATTGATGTTTGAGGAAATGTGTTAAATTCATCTATAATACATTAGACCTTTTAGAGTTATTGATAATAGTTACTCTACATAAAATTAGTACATTATGAAAAATAATCTTCATTTTTTAAGTATTTTTCAAGGGATATTTTGCTAATTATATAATAATTCATCCATTCGGTTAATAAAAAAATTAAGGGTCACTGCTTAGACTATAAAATATTGAAGGTCTAGGTTCATAATTATTATCGAAAAAGATAATTAAAAACTTCATTACTGTCGTATTATGCTTGGCTATTGCATTCAAAGAATGCCAATTGTGTATATATATATATATATACTTGAAGAATCTCTGCTGTCTGCCTTGTTTTCACTAAACAGCTACTTGGGAATATAGAGTTTTGGTTTCTTCGTGCTGGCTTGACTCTTAAGACTGAGACCTTTTCATTGCCGGCCTGCGATCCACCTGTTACTCGCTCATTTTTCTACTCGGAAAATTTCCCCTTAAGGTTTGGACTTAGTACCTTAAACTCAAATGTTTCCGAAATTAACTAACAATTTCTGAAACAAAGTTCCAAGATAAACATATAGAGTAATGAAAGGTGGTGGAGGCAGGAAAACTCCATTAATCCAACGAAAAGATAGAGATGAGGATCTTCTTCTCTTCAGGGAGTTGCACAAACGTGAAAAGGATCGGATTGCAAGCCTCCTTCAGCCTGTGTCTGACGAGTTTGAGCCAAATGCAGCTGGTGGTACAATATATATGTAGATATAAATTTTTATGATATTTAATTATTATCTCTTTAATTTGGTTTCCTTTAGTAGTACTAATTAAATGTATAATTGTGTCGAAAAATGTATGTATAATATTTCAGGGAGCCATGCTCTCTACAGAATTGCATCCGGACAGAAAGGGCATGGACATGAATTTTTGGCTGAAAGTGATCATAAAAATGATTATGATTGGTAAGTTATATTTCTGGAACTATTAATCTGATCAACATATATATACATAGGTGAAGAGATATATAATCTCAGTTTGTTGATGAATGTATGTGAAGGTTAAAGACTCCACCTGCCACTCCTTTATTTCCATCCTTAGAATTGGACGCAAATGACCCAGAACTAGCAGTCTTTCAACGGGAGATACCAATCCTGCAACCTCTTTCAAGGGTACGTATGGGATATAACTAGCAACCCTTAATTTCTCGGGTTGTCTTCACTAGTTTCTCTGAAAATAGCCAGACATAGACTTAATTACCCTAAATTTAGAGGTATTATTATAGTTTTATTAATAGATATATATATAGAGAGAGAGAGAGAGAGAGAGAGAGAGAGAGAGAATTTGATGTGTTAAAATCTCAAATTTGACTTTCTTCTGGATCTAATAAATATATAGATATGAGTTATATGATTTAAGTAAATGTATACTAATAATAAGTGTAATGTATGTATACTATATATTAAAAAAATATATACATCAAAGTCATAATTTTAAAGTATAATAAAATAATTAATCAAACGTTTTGATTTAAATCTTTAATCTGCATTTCGTTTTCTATATTGAATTGACTCATTATATAAGAAATTGTTATACAGTTTGCTGCAGGCAATTCAGGAGCGCCAAAGGGAATGGTTGAAAGACCAAAATCCCCAAAACAATTTAAACCTAAAGTTCCTGTGGCTGTGATGAGATCCACAGCTCCAAGTCAGAAACAAAGCATTTCAACAACTGAAACTAAAACTACCAAAGCAACAACCACTTTGAATCAGAAAACAATACCATTAACCACCAATCAACTAAACAATAAGAAAACAAATATGATAAGCAGAAGCACTAATCAAACAGAAAGCCAAAGCCGTCCTGTCGATTTCCTTGCTTCAAACCTGTCCAAAACCGTGGCAACCGATGCAAAAACAAAGCCTAGAAGTAGGGGTGTGTCACCTTCAATGAGATCAACAATTGCAGCTCAAATTCCGGGATTTTCCAATGAGCCTCCTCCTAACCTGAGGACTACTGAACGATCAACCTCTGTTACAAGGGGCAGACCAAACCCAACAGTAGTAGTCTCAGATCAACTGGCAGCTAGAACAAGGAGGCAATCGTGCTCACCAAGTGTGACGAGGGGTCGGAAAGTTGAACAACCAAATCACAAACACCAATTAGGAAGCGAAGGTAGTACTCAAAAGGGGAGAAATAATAATATTCTTAGAAGTAGGATGGTCGAGAAGGTAATGAATGCTAGAAAATCAGGGGCTCATCATCATGAAGAAAGATCACAAGCACAACCAAAGTCACCAGGTTCAATCTCTGATCAAGCCACCGCTACTGGAGTTGGAAAGACAATCCCAAGGAGTTCATTGGACATTACTCTCAAGCAAATGGTATGCTTCAACCTTTCGTTTACATACTGTATCTTAAATCTTAATCTTAATCTGATATATGCACTATACATCAAAATTAAAAGCTTTCTACAAATCGGAATGAAATGGTTTGCATGCTTAAGTCACAGATTAATAGTTTTTTTTTTTTTTTTAAGCGGTCTAATCGCTGCATGTATATTACTGGTTTGATAACAGTGGATTGAAATCATGTACCACCAAACGTTTCAGCAATCATCAAATATACCCCATTGCTTAGGCGTTACTTATTTTAGAAATAAATTATATATATAAGCCCCAAACTCTTCGTAAACCTGTCATCATCCCATTAAACCTAGTCAAAACTTTGTCTTCATTAACCATTGATCTATTTGATTGATAAATATTTATTTTATCCTTATATATATATATATATATAGTTTAATAAAAAAAATTTAAACATTCATGTTCTAATAAAAAAATACTTAAATTTTTTTTTCATTTTTTAGACAAATTATCATCTCCTTCAAAGTACAAACTCTTCTGAAATTATTTATAGATTTTATCATATATATATATATAAAATAGTAACAAAAAAAGCAACAGTAAACTATAAGAAGCTAACGACAAAGGGACATTTGATGATATTTTGAAACAACGCGGGGTATACAATAATTTTTGAAACAATTAATTGGTATTATATAGAGTTTACTTGAACCTTAGGGAGTGTAAATTAATATTATACTCCTTGATAATATCGTTATTATTGGATTTGTGTCCATCATATGTAGGAATATTGTCTATAAGGCAAGGTTTCCCCAACAAATTTGACGATTTAAAACATAAGACTTAAGATATATAAAAATTAACTTTAAACCTTATAGCAACTATTTACACATTTTAGGTTTGAGTAATGCTATTTGCATCCAATCCTTGGACTAATTAAAGGAACCTTACTTCTTTTTTTTTTTTTCCTTCATTACAGATTTATTCCTATATTATTAATTATCTAAATATCCAATAAAAAGTTTGGAAGTCTTCATCATTTTCCTTTTTGGTTTTTTACAACACGCTTGCATAAATGGTACTTGTTAATTTTATTCAAATTATAGTTCAAAATGGTTTAAAGATTTGTGAGATGAAACAAATCATATTACGAGCGTATATAATCAACGACTAAGCATACTATCTCCTTAATGTTTTTTAGTTCTATTATTTAATGCAAGAATAAAACAATTTCATTTAGAGAATGAACGGATAACAAGCATTAGGGAGGAGAAATTCAATATATAACTTTTTTTTTTCATTACCTATTAGCAATCCACATTAATATAATTCTACTTACAAAATTCAAGTTTATCCATGTTTCATTTTTAAAAAAAAAAGGAAAAAATAATAATAAAGCTAAAAGGGCTCTAAAAAAGAAGACTAACTTTTGACCAATATCTATCAATTATAAAAAGTTCATCTCAAATATTTAAAAAATATTTACAAATGAAATTTTTAAAAATGATAGATATTGGTCAAAAGTTAGTCTTCTGACCAATAAGAACTTTTTGGAAGAAGTTCTAACTTTTGACAAGCCTCTAAAAATTCATTTATAAAAATTTTAGAGGTTTATTAGTACTTCAAGTTTGAAAAAATATTTATCATAATGCTCTTTCTTATCTCTTCAGTAGATAATTATCATTTTTAAGAACTTTTTGTGCAGGAGACAAATTACTACAAAATGAATATGGGGCGTATATATGATCAACAATAGTAAAAGGTTATATGTGAAATTGAAGGGACTTCATTACAAAATAAATAAGTATATTAGAGTTCATAGTACTAAAATTTTAAGTGGGTAGTACTAAAATTTTAAGGGGGTGATTATTTTTTGATTTGAAGTCTAAATTTAAGGTATTCTCAGACTTTAGATATTTTTAAGGTGTTTTTTTTTTCTCACTTACTTATCCTAAGACAATTTCAACTGAATGCAAAAAATTAAATATTTAATTTTATCTAAATTCAAATGTTTAAATAGTTTATATCACTTATAATTATCAAAAATACCCTTATTAATTTATTTGTTACCTCTTAAATGTGACATTTATAAAAAAAATATTTGTTTAAATACATACATATATAAATATAGTATAAATTATTATTTTAATAATTTTGAAAATATAATAGAATTTTAAAATTTTAAATATTTAAAAAATTCAAAATTAATTTTTGAAATATTAATTTACAAATATTTTTAATATATCAAAAAGCATAAGTGAAAATAAAATCAAACAATAAGGATATATGTATAAAATACTAATTTTTAGACATTTTAATTTAGATATTCGAATAAAAAAAAGTGACATTCAAATTTATATATTTAGTCTTATTCAAATTTCAGTTTAATTATAATCCATTCAAATTTCAAACAAAAGAACAAATGTCCCCTCAATTTACAATTTCTTAAAATTTTTGGAATTTCTCTCTTAACTAGATGAATTAATATGGGCCTCAGGCCCAAATCCAAATATGATTTAGTGTCTCATGAAATAGCACAGCATACTTTTTCCCAAATAAATTTAAAAAAAAAAAAAAGCACAATAAAGCAATCCACAAAATTCAAGTGCCCATATCTACAAATCATAAAAATAGAGCTTAAAAAACGTATGTGCTCCGTGAGGGCATAGTTTTTTTTCTTTTTTCTAAACTATCAAAAGACGTTATCATCGACTTGGGAGCAAGCGAATTTTACTATGTTTAAAATAATGTTATTTCTATTGTTATTTATTTGATATGGTTGGCTTATGGCTGTATAGGATATCAAAAGAGATCGAAATAATTCTCGTCAACTTGGCATAAATCCTGGAAAGAACTCCACCAGAGAATGATATTGCAAATCTTCAAAGTCGTTGAAAAGAGTGGAAGACCAATATATTGCTATCTGCTTGACTACACATTTGGGAACTTGAAGTAATCACCAATTTCTTGTATGACGCTGAAAAAAAATTTTTGATCGTGAAATTAATGTTTTAGTGTATGAAAACTAAATATCAGCTATTAATGCCTTGAAAAGAAAAGGAAAAAATATATAATTTTCATAACATTAGTAGCCGGAGATCATAGTTAAGATCATATTAATTGATCCTTTTTTTTTCTTGTATATATTAATTATTTATCTTTCTAAAAGTAAGGATAAGTACTATCTCATCTATAATCAAATATTAAAATCAGCTCCTTATCATCTAAGTTGGCAAATATTCATTAAAAAAATAAAAAATAAAAATAAATAAGGGAAGTTATATTACATAATATGAAAATTATCTCTACAATAAAATTTTACTAATTTAAAATATAAAAAGTTGATTACATATTTAAATTGTAGATATAGAATTATTCTTAAAAAATTAGGATCACTCAAATTAATCTCTTGAGTCTTAAATCTTCATAAAAAAAAAGGACGAATGAGAAATTTAGAGAAAAAGATAATTAGTCCCCGATCTATAAATAATATGGGTTTTCATCTCATGGGTGGTGCTCTTGGGTTGTCGAGTTCTTCAATTGGGAAAGATGGAGATCATCAATTGCTCAATTCAATCTTCAAGTGGGTATTTTATTTTTTAAAAATTGATTATTATGACAAAGAAGATGAATAATCAGCATAAGAAACTAAAGCAATTAATTAGGCTATTAGTTAAATAGAAATTGTTGGTAAGTGTGGGGTAGGGGACAGGTGCACAACCTGAGAGCCTAATAAACCCCTAAAAAGGAAGGGAGAGAGAAAGAAAGGTACTAGTGCACAGAGAAAAAGGAGGAAAGGTCTTGTCACAACAATACAACATGCTCCAAATCTCTGAAAGAGTCTTGAGTAATAATAAGAACAAACAAACAGCTAGGAGCTAAGAATAACAGTGAGAGAGAGAGAGAGAGACAGAGAGAGACAGAGGCCTCCTCACATACTCAATATCACTCATTGCTTCACTTCCTCTCACTCACACATACACGCCTTCTCTCTCACTCACGCTCTCTGTTTGCTTTCTCCGCGTCCCCTTAGCCTCTGCTTCTGGGGGAATTTCCCCTTGTCCGCCGATTTTACTTCCCAGCTGCCCCTCTCTGAATCTCTCTTTCTCTCTCTCTCCCCCCCCCCCCCTAAAGACTCTTTCTCTCACTCAGAATATCTCCCTAAACATAAGTTGCTACTCATCATCTTCTTTATATGCATGTTTCATGCCATTTGTTTTCCGGCGAACAAATAGAAGCAATAAGAGAGAGCCACTAAAGAAAACAATTCTGCATGTACTCCTTCGATATTTGCATTTGATAATCCCAACAACTTAAAGGAGGGTTCACACTTGGAAATTAAAATATTGAAGAAAAGAAGGGTTTTCTTGAAAAGCTTCAGAGGGTTTGGAAGATCGATCCATCCATTTATTCTCTATTCATCAACCATCCGTCATTTAAAAAAGGTTCCAAGAAAGAAAAGAAAAGAAAAGGTTTGACTCATGAAATCGAGGCCATGCTAGTCTTGTACTAGTACTATTTCCATTTCTTCTTTTTTTTTTTTTTTTATGAAAATCTCAAGACAAAAAGAACAAGAATAAGTGAAAATTCTTCATCCCAAGATCTTCCACAGTCAGAGTCAGAGACCCTCCCCTTCATCTTGCGCCCATCTTTTATATTTTGTTTATACTTGCTTCTTCTTCACACTTCACATTGTCTATAGTATAACTTTGAAATTTCATGTATTTTATATACACACACACACACATATATATATATATATATATATATATATATATATAATGCTTGTGTTCATCCCAAGATGAGGAGTCTCGTCTTTACAGAAAAATGATGTAGCTAGTGTGTGTGTCTATATATATATATATATTTATTTATTTATTTTATTTTTTATGAAATTGAAGCAAGATCTGCTCCCAAGCTTTTCCATTGAAAAGAGCGAAACAAAACTCTACTTCACGAGATCCAATCCACAAGCCACCACAAGATCAACCTATCCACCTTGTTTCCTTCCTCCCTGCTCCCTCATAAAACCCTCAAAGTCATTCTTAAACTCACTATCTCTCTCTCTCCCCTAAAAATCTCCAAAACAACCACAGTAATAGAAGTTTTGAGGGAAAGAGATACGTGTATCTTTCCTGGTATTCTATATTTTAGAAACATCCTCCAATAATCTGATCTTTTTTTATTTATGCTGCTGTTATATGTCTATAAACATTGACCGCATAGTATCTAATTTCCTTTTCCAGCTTTATCTCTTATACTCCAGCCAAAAGTAAGCAGATAGACAAATATCAATTATCATACGCCAGATCCCGCAAAGGGTAATCTTTCCAATTTTATGTATGATATATACAAGGGAATTTTCATATTTGTAAAGCCGTCAACCATCAATAAGCTCAACCCTAGTCATAGCACAGTGCGGCAAGGCTGCATTTTCCTCCTACAGTTGCTTAATTGCTTCTTTTCACATTTCATGTCCAATTAAAAAATCCTCATTTTTGGGTCCGTATAAACTTGAATAAAGTTGGGTGTATTGAGTGTTCGACTCTGTGCTCTCATGGTACTCATAAAAGGAGCATAAACCTAGATTAATATTGATTTCACTTTCTCTTAAATTGTGTTGTATATTGTTGTTGTCATTTTCTTATAAGTTTTTAATCTTTTTTCAATTATGTATTGCCCGTTGCAGAGAAGAAGGTGTAACATGGCCTCATCATCAAATTCACCCTGCGCTGCTTGTAAATTCTTGAGGCGAAAGTGCCAACCGGAGTGCGTGTTTGCTCCGTATTTCCCACCAGACCAGCCTCAGAAATTTGCCAACGTCCACAAAGTCTTTGGGGCAAGTAATGTGACCAAACTGCTGAATGAGTTGCAACCTTCACAGCGGGAGGACGCCGTGAATTCACTCGCATATGAGGCCGACATGCGTCTCCGTGATCCTGTCTACGGCTGTGTGGGAGTCATCTCCTTCCTTCAACACAGACTCCGCCAACTCCAAATGGATCTCAGCTGTGCCAAGTCAGAATTATCGAAATATCAAAACTTGGGTATCACTGGCCACGCTGGCCTCATCGCAGCAGCCGCAGCAGCTGCCACTGCCACGACCACCCACAACCACCACCATCAGAGCATGGGAATCAATCTGATAGGTGGAGCCGGAGGTGGTGGACGTGACCATCACTTCCATCACCAGTTCTTTCCAAGGGATCATCAACAGCAGATGATCAGAAGTTTTGATGCTGGCAGCAATTATGATGCAAGCCTTCTCGCTATGAATGTCTCCGCCAGCATTGGACAGCTGAGTCAGTTCCAGCAACCCAGGGCTGCTACTGGAGATGACCGCCGCACCATAGATCCCTCTTAGGGTTAGGGTTCTCTGTTGTCTTTCAGCCATAATCATAGGTAAAACTTTTATATATCCTCCTACTGAAACTTATTATTATCAATATCATCATCATCATTGTTGATTCATTTGCTCTTGGGATATTTCTTGGTCTGTAGTTAAAACTAGGGTTTTCAATTTGAAGGCCGTCTTCCTATAAATTAAACACACCTTATAATATTTTTCAGTCTTATCTTTTATTCATGTGAGCCGGGATTAAATTTTTTCTTTAAAAAAAGGTTCAAAAACCCCTTTTAAAAAAAGAAGAGTTTGGAGAGTTTGACTTGGCAATTAATGCTTCAAAATGCGAAATGAACTGGTATTAATTAATTTAAGGATGGAAGATTAGGTTAGCATCCTAATAGAATGGGATTGTAACCATGTGATCACAGCTCTAATCAGAAATTGGAGACAGATACACAATTCCCAGTGTTGACCAAAACGACTACTAAGTATTCCGCCCTTTTTTTTTAAAAAATGGTTATTAAATAAATCTGTGAAATGTTGTGAGGGTACATGAGCAACTTATTGCCCACAGTTGAAACTGTACAGGTCAGTGTCCTATATCCAGACTTTTTCTCGCGATACAGTCTGCAATGCCCACGGTTGCGTGACTCACCCATCTCATCTCAATGCAGCTGGGAATTTTCAAACCACACATACATTACATCTACCTGCTGCACCATTGAATAATAAGATCCTAGTCATAGTCAAACTCTCCCATAATCTGATTCTGATATAATAAAATCTTCACTTCTTTTTGCCTTGTGGATTGCAGTTGCAGGGTATGAACTTTCAAGTATTTCAGATTCGCCATTGAGAGAGGAGTCGTTGCCTGAGAGAGTCGAACGAGAATGGCATTTAGTTTTATTAAGTAAAATACCCTTTTTATAGACAATTTTGTTTTTGTTATGTGTCCAGCCTATGTCTTATTACTTTTCCCTATCTTTTATATTCACTATTTTATCATCATTTGTCTTTACTCTTGCAAAAGAAATGTACTTACTCTTCCAGTAAACACTATTTGCTCGTGGAGTTTTGCCACTTAAAATGTGCCATGCAGCTGCAGGACGGTCTAGTTTTGTTTCCACTCCTTTGAACTATATATTCTCTTTTCACAGTTGAGCAAAACTATAAAACTTGCAATTTCAATTGCACTGCGTTGAAGTAGCTAGCATATACATGATCAGCCGTAATCCATTCATCATCAAGCTTTAGTTTAGAAACAAGGTGACTCTTGGCTCTTCATGAACAATCAGCAGCATATTTATTCAGTACGGGGCGTTGTCAAAGATTAATTCTTTCTATATATTTTGAGTAAATTTATTTCAGAAATAGTTAGTTTCGGACATTTATTCTTGTACAACCTAACTTTGGAGGTGAATATTTTAGAAGGTGGGGCTATATGAATTCCCAGATACTATCTAAACGCTCCCATTCTTGAAACACCCCTTAAAGGCTTAAACTAATTTTAAAATTTAAATTTTACTTTATAAAGCCATTTAAATACCACCTATATCCTTATTAAATTTAATAAATGTAATATATATATATATATATATATATATATTTAAAAATAATGTCTAGGAATTATCAAAGTTAGTCAATGAACATTTCTTTAAGGTAAATTGAGCATCACAATCAGTTTCTTTCTTTTACAATCATTTTTTTTTTTTTAAGAAATCTTTCTGTCCTACCCAATCTGTAGTTCTATGTTGAAGCATACGCTATCTATAAGTCAAAATTTTATTTTCTGTTAACTTTCATGATTATAAAAGAAGAGAAATCACAGGAGAAGTTCTTCTCAAATAGCGTTCTTCACATCAAAATTAATTCTTAAAAGTAAATTTAGTACGTACATTTAAACATTGGTCAATTAAACATTGGTCAATTTTCTTTGTAAATATTGTATATTAATAGCAATGATTTAATATATGCATTTGATACTTAAAAAAATTCGAGTTCAAAAATATTTAAGGTTTAGAAATTAAGAATTCATGCAAATAGTAATTATATTTTTACAAAAAAAATTTTATTCTCTTTATTTAAAAATTTATTTCATTATGTCCTTAAAAATTATTTCTTTCATGGGCGATTTAGTATTTTAAATTTTTATAAAAATTAGGGTGTGTAGAGTATATTCGCGGGTTATATAGCCTCACCCATTTTAAAAATACATAAAGAAAACAGCAATTTTTTTAATTAAGTTAAGCAAAATTAATATATAAAAGTCCAACTACTTTAATATATTATTGATTCTTTTTCTATCTCAGAGAAAAGTGGTCAAAATTACTATTTTAAAATCCCCGATAATTATCTAGCTAGAGCTATATATGAATTATAAGTAAAAAATCCAAAAAATACCTTTTTCAATAAATGGTTTAAATGATGAAAATATTTTTTTACTATGCTTAATTAATGATTAATTGAATGCACTTATTTGGGTGTTAAGGAAAGGGAAATTTATGACACCATCATAACAGATATGAAAGAAGGAGTTAAAAGTTGATCATGAACCTTGACATAGTTATGACTAAATACAAGTAAAAGATTCATGTTAAGATTGAAAAGCAACCCCAGTCTTGGAACTAGTTTAATTATAATAAATAAATAAATATTTTGCGCAAATCTATATAGTAAACCAACTCACTTAGTATAGATAAAATAATAATACTCATCTTAAATTCTATTCAAAATTTGTATCTCGAATAATGTGTAATTAATTATCAAGTGGATGATGAGATATTGTAATGAATGATATGTAATTTTAAATAAATACCAAATCATTTAGGATATATGATTTGGAATGTGTGACATTATTCATATAAATAATTTTAAAAATTTAAAGAAATTATTCTTATTATTCCAAGAAAAAAAATTAAATATTAAATCGCGTGGCATATTTGTGTGTCCTTGGAAAATTAACGTTTGCACGAGCGGTTGCAGAATAATGAGATACCAGGCTGTGGGCGAGGCAAAGAGCCCCAATACCTTCAAGCAAGTAGCGTCCCAAGGTGGGAGAGGTTGCCCAAAGACGGTAGGAGTTGCCTAAAGGATGCCACCTATGTGCGCAAACCAGGCCGCAAAAGTTGTAGACTTGCGTGACAGGTGCCAACCCTTCGTTTTATACATAGCATGTGTGGTCCTAAACCATCGATAAGACCTCTAGGTAGGAGTGACAATTTTCGACACGACACGCAAACACGACTTGACACGACACGGGTTTAAACGAGTTTGGGTTTTGACATATTCGTATTCGTGTCGGAGATGTCAACCCGTTTAATAATCGTGTCATGTTTGAGTTGAGAGTTTTCAATACACGAACACGATTATGACACGATACGTTTATGACACGAATAACACGGATACATATTATACACAATTGACACGATAATATTAACACGAATATTGACACGATTACAAAATAATATTAAATTTAAAAATACTAAAATTAATATTATAGTTTTAGACATTTTAGTTCCTACATGTATCTAAATTTTAAAATAAAAATAGAATTTTAAAACCTAATAAATTTTAAAACTTAGGATATTTTTGTCATTTAACAAAAATTGGAAACCTAATCCTGTAACGTGTCATAATCGTGTTAACAGGTCATAATCGTGTCAATCGGGTCGTGTCAATCACGTAAGCTTGTCTTAATCATGTTAGACAAGTCATACTCGTGTCTTTTATTATTCGTGTTAGCGTGTCGTGTCGTGTTATCCGTTTAATAATCGTGTCGTGTTCGTGTTGAATTTTAGTGACACGAATAATAAACGGGTTGTGTTTGTGTTAGGTCAATCTTTATCGTGTCACAGCTCGACACGACATGAACACGACCCGCGAACACGAATTGTCACCCCTATCTCTAGGTCAATTTAAAAAGAAAAAACCACAGTAAATTCCACTGCTCTTTCTTAAATTATGATAAACTAGAATCTAATTTTAGCATTGTGGAATTACCGCAACCCATTACTGCTAGGCCCTCTAACTATGTTTCTCTTTCTAAGGAACACAAACGATCAAAAATCTTTATCCAAAATAGAGTACCTTGCCAACTATTTTACACATCTCTTGATTGTTTTTCATCCAAATTATTGAGTATATGGACCTATCCGCCCCAAGATTCTTTTTTATAAAGATATCAAGAATAAACAAAATAAATAAATAAGTAGAGAATAATACAATCATTACAACACAAGGGTTTTATATGAAAAAATGTTGTAAGACCTCTAAACTTAGAGAAAAATCAAGGCTATCAAAGATAGAAAATTTCTAAGATATGATAAATTTTCACTCCTACCGAATTCTACCTCCCCCAAATGACTGATCCTATTGACCCCAATGCACCTGCACTCTTATCCAAGTGTTCTCACTGGTACCTTTAACTAGAATGAATTTAAACGAAGAAGTTGGACTTCCTTGTACAAGCTCTTAAATCACCTTCCTACTTTTCTCTAAGCAATATAATCTTTTCCCAAGTTTTCTCTTCTTCCTTTCATAGTTGAAGTGAGATTTCTCCTAGTTTCCTTTTTGGAGTAGGTCTCTTATTTGAAATCGGACTTCTTCTATCAAGTTGAGGCCAAACCAAAATTTTATTAAGACTCCACTTTTATTTTAGCCAAAATTCCAATAAATCTCTTCCACGGATAAGCAACAGTTTCAACACTATCTTTTATCAAAGCCACAATTCTCAAACTAAAGAATTACCATACTCCATCATAAAATGTATGCACACTTTGAATTATTCCATTCTAATTAATAATTTCACCTTGGTTTGATGCAAAAAATTAAAAAAGGAAAAAAATCCTTGTTGAAGACTAATGCCAATAGTGCCTCTACATATTTGGCTTTTCTGAGAGTTCCTCAACCATCGACATATGATCCAGACACCTTGCATCAAGGCCAAACTAATGTCGATATGAACTTTTTTGGAGCCATAACACATCCTCTATCATGGCACTTCATTTAAAATGCTATAAAGATAAACATATTTTGCAAAACCACAAAGGATATCATTGTCTCTTAAAAAGAAAAAAGACACATCGTTAACGACAAAGTCAATATCTCCATGTACAAAGTTAAAGTTTTTTATAAACTTGCTCTTGTTTCCAACAATTTAGTTTTAGTACCAAGATTTTCGACACCTTATAAAAACGTATTCAATCTAGATTGTAAAAAGATCCTTTATATGTACTTGCCAAAAGCTAAAAAAATGTCTCTCATTTCTTCAGCTCAAACTTGAATGAATTTAATGATTGTGTAATATTTCTACTTTGCACTCCCAATTTGACAAATTTGACCCTAGACATGGATATTTAGTACCCATTTGGTTAATTCCTAGAAATGACTAGAGGGTAACCTCATTAGAGAGAAATTCCCTAGACCATAACGACTTAAACTGTCACACCAAAACTCCAATTCACCATCAAGGACCCAAGCTCTAATACCACTTAATGTTAGGAAGTTGCATGAGACATATTAAATGTCAAGATTAATATCATAGGAGTGATGAATCTGTTACACAAAAAAAAAAAAAAAAACAATATTCAACACAAATTGACATCACTTGTCTACAGCCGTGGATGAGAGAAATTCAATAGAAATAATATGAATAAGAGTACGAGAGAACAGACACCAAATCAATATTTAACCTAATACCTAATAAAGCCTGGAAACTATTTTCTTCTTTGTCCACTCACAATGGTGTTTAAACAACTTTATTGCAACTCTTCCATATCCTTGTAAGGAAAAATATCTAGGTAACCCTTTACGTTTAGTTAGAATCTGAGTTCTTGTATAAGTTTAATTTTGTCTTCCTTCGATTTTTTTTCTTCTACTTCATGAAGAATTCATGTTGAATGAGAATACAAAGCATAACATACCAACATAAATAAAAGAGACTTATTGTTAAATCAACTAAAATAGTTGTTCCTTGATCTTCATTCCTGATATAAAAGAGACTTATTGTTAAGATTGATCCAACACGCAAAATAAAGCATCAACAATTATTTTAATAAGCTATATCTTGAGATTTTTTATTCGATATTTTTTGACATATTTAAATTTTATGAAGTGCTTATTAGAAAGAATAATATTAATATTTTAAAAAATTATTACTAACTAATCTTACTTCAAATGATGTGTATGTCAAGTGGTTGATATTATTATATTCCTTATTTTATTATTCTATCATTAATTTCATATTGAATCCTGCATCATTTGATTATTCACTTGAAATATGATTTGAAAAAAAACATTTAGGAGATAGTATTATTTGCTTAAAAGACTTATTCAATGAACGATTGACAATTAATTTGTAAAACCTTATTAAATGCAACAAAAGTATAGATATCACATTTACATGCATGGTTATAGATGATGATTTAATCTGAGGATGATGATGAGAAGTGAAGAAGACAAGTGGGGTAGTGGTAGGGTTAGGTTAGGGCACAAATGAGACGGAGGGCAAGAATGTTTGAATATAAAGGGCAATAAATGCCAGAGCTATTTAGTTAGGGAGGGATGTAGACTGTTAAACATTAGGCATTTCCGGAACAAAACAGAAGACAACCGAATAAGACAAATTGAAAGGACAGAAGGTAAAGAGGTGGGTGGGAAATTAAGAAACCAACTCTCTAATTCTCTAACTCTCTGCGACCCACAAGCATGAAATGAAATGAATTGGAAGGCCGCTGCAGAGGAAATGTCAATACTGAAAGAAAAGCATTTAATACTCTTCCTTTAATGCTACGAGCCTACGACTACAAATCCAAGGCAAACGATAGCAAACGATATGGCATGACAATTGAGATCGATAAGAGTATTCAGTTACCCCATATTTCTGTATATTAATTGATTAACAATTAATTGCCACTATTATCTATAAATATTATTTTTATTATTTTATTTATTGGGAGGGGATAAAAAGACGTAGTCAAAATCAGTGCAATATTGCATGACAATGATGCTACTGTTGCAATGATGACTTCGCCTTTAAATGCTGTGCCAGTCATGCTCTCTCTCATCAGAGGACAAAGGCCCAGCGGCAGCTGACGCATGTATCATACGACATTTATCATGACATGTACTTTTTAATGTCTATAAAAAAGAACTCATAATTTTATTTTATACATATTACTTAGATATGTTTAATTGATAAACTTAATTTGTAATATCTCTTGTAAGTAGATTTTCAAACTTGATAATGGATATTTCAAAAACAATATGCCTGTGTTTGGTAAAACTTTTATTTATAATAAGGTGTGGAAAGTACCATATTAAAAGTAGATATAATATCAAGAGCATATTAAATTGATTGCATTGTTTACATGAAAATGGTTTGCAGTGATATTATGATACAATATTTTATAATAAGTGGGTTTACTTACATTAAAAATAGAGTAATTTTTTTTAATACTAATTCTCTTAATATATTTTATTAACTAAAATAAGATAAAAGGATTTTTATTAATCTTATCTTCATAATTCTAATAAAAATAATTTTAACATAAATTTAATACATTTATTCTTAATAAAAAATTACTACATAAATTTTATTTTGAAAAATTTCATAAGCTTACGTGAGAATTTTATATAATCACATTTTAGAAAAAAAAAATTATCTCATCAACCTTTGACAAAAATATTTTTTATTGTGTTTTAATTAATTTAAGCATGATCTAAATAATTAATTTAGTTATAAAAATTATTCTGTGAAACTATAAAGATTAATCAACTTCAAACTTAATTGTTTAAAATATTATGGTGGGTGTATTTAGAAAAGTGGGTATGAAAATGAAAATTTTTGGTGCAAAAGTCTCAGCCTTTGTAATAAAAGATAAGAAGAGATTTGACCATCAAATCTTTCCTCACTTCTTATGGTCAAACACCGGCTCATTCCATGAGATAACCTATTGAGCTTCAGTAATACTGTATATACAATTAATTTATATAACGTAAGCACAATTTAAGATGACACACTATTGGGTAAAAAAAATAAATAAATAAGATATTAAAGTAACCATTAATCCAATAAAATTGTGATAACTCATATTGTATGAGGAATGTTGTTTGAAATGGTGTATTTATGGTTCTATTGATATTGCCATAGATTATATTGAAAACAATATCATGTGGCTAGATGCTCATTAGCAATTGTCTGTTAGCTACAAGTCAATATTTCCTATGAAAAATTATAACCCTAGTCATCCAATGTTAATTTAAGTAAACGTAATTCCGTATAATGTATTTTTATAAATTTTAATTAAGTGATGCAGTATCTAAAATATTATTTTTTTTGAAAAAAAAGTGTATAATGGTCGTAATTTAGAAAATCTATTAACTCAGTTCTCACAGATTAATTAGGCTAAAAGTAAAGGTGATCTTTTATTTTTGCTTAATCAATCAAGTAACCTTTTGATCTTTGACTTTAAAAAAGAATGTTTCAGGCATTTTTTGGGTAGATCTAAAATGGCAGTAGCTACAGCTAGGCCCTTAAAATTGGTCGGACAATTCAAAATTCCAATAAACAAATTTAACCCATTATAAACGGATTGGGTCCATTAATTACCTCTAAAATTTTACCTTGAAGATGTTAGAAGTTAATGAAGAAATAGGTAATCATTACTTCTGGCAGGTCGCCAGGTCCTGTCAAAGTTTACCCTTCCCCACCCATGCAACCTCCCACCTAATCATAAAAATACACTTAAGATGCCAACTAAAATAAAGAAACTCAACCGAATAATAATAATAATAATATAATCAAATTTGGGTACTTCAGTTTCATGGCTCAGTCTTGTCATCAATTAGATTTGGTAAATTTAGGGGTTATATTACGGTATATTTATATACCGATATATCAATTTTTAAATTTATATAAAAATTATAAATAAATATATAAAAATTATAAATTAATACATAAAAGTTATAAATATAATTTTTATATACTCAGTTATTATTATTTTAAATGAGTGTGTAAAAGTTATAAATATATGTGTAAAAGTTATAAATATAATTTTACACACATTCATTTACAACTTTTACATATTTGTTTACTATTTTTACATATATATTTATAACTTTTATATAATTTAAAAAAGCGAAATATCGGTACATCAAATGTACCGTAACCAAGCCTAAATTTAAGCCAAGCCGACATAAGTTTAAGTTAAACCTATTTAATTTACCCTATTTCTTATTTTTTTTAATTAGCGTGATTTTTATTTATTCTGAATTTATAAACTATTGGGGAACGTTTTGACTGTATTTCAAACTTTTCCATTTCTTGTCCCATTTATAATTTAAAACTAATTTATATTTGACCTCTTATATAATCATTTCATTCTTTTTAATAATAAGTTATCATTAACATTTCAAGAAATTACTTTCAGGATTTCTTCAGAAGTGAAAAGTGTTATATCATGTTATCATACATATATATTGTATATCTATATTATCTAGATGCACATGTGAATCTCACAATCTTTATAACTTCAAAACTCTTATTTATTTTATTTTGACATTAAGGTGGTTGGACTGATCATTACTTTAAAGGGGAGTTTGGTATGGAGGAATGTAATCAGAATAATGGGAATGTGAACTTCGTCCCACGTTTGGTAATTTTTAAACCTGAGAATCTTGCATTCCCGTGGGTTTCAAATTATTTTAAACTAGGGTAATATGAACCCCTTCTAACACTTGAGTTTGGGATTCTAGGGAATCCCAAACCCAAGGTCACTTGTAGAGAAAAAAAAAAAAAAACCCAGACGCTCCCTCTCCTTCAACCACGTCTGAGATCAAACATCTGGAAGCAAATTTCTGTTTGTTTTTGAATTTGTGTGTGTTTGTGTTTGCGAATTTCTGTTTGGAGATAATAGACAGTGGATGCAGGAGAGGAAGGTGATTGGAGGTGATGGTGGAGTAGTGGAAGCAGGGAAAGTGACACGGAAGTAGGAGAGGCGAGTGGCGGTGCAGTGGAAGCGGGAGGTGTGCGATGGCAGCGACAGAGGTGCGATGGCAGCGGAGAGGTACGGTGAAAGTCGGAGAGGCGACTGGTGGTGTGGTGGAAGCGGCGAGGTGCGGTGGAAGTCAGAAAGGTGACTGGTGTTGCGGTGGAAGTTGAAGAGGTAACTGGTGGTGTGGTGGAAGCAGGAAGGTGCGGTAGAAGCTCCAGAAAAAAAAATTGAATATTAAAAAAATTTATATTACACAATTAGAACATAAAAAATAATATAAGTATTTTTAATATATTAAAAAATTAATTATAAATTTATTAACATATTAAATAAAATTAATTATAATTTATTTATTGTAATTTATAATAAATTCAAAAATCTTTTAAATTATTTATAATAATTCATAATAAATTTTAAAATCTTCAAAGTTATTATCCTCATATTTTTTTTATAATTATATTAGAATAAGAAAAAAATATAAGTATTTTTTAAATATTGAAAAAATTCTAACGTCTCAAATTTACTCACATAATGGATAAAATTAACATTCTTATGTACAACCAAACACAATAATCTGATATCTACAGTAATCAAATATAAGATTCCTATGAACTGTCAAACACTATAATATTACTTTTCCAATGATCTAATTCCCATGTTTTACTTTTCTAGTAATATGAATTCCATTCCCAAGATTCTTACCTCCCATTCCAAATGGCCCCTAAAGATTAAGGGCAATAAGCATGGCAAAATTAAACCTCACCCAATTATTAATATTACAAAAACTCTTGAAATCATTTTTTAAGAGTATAAACACAGTGTTAAGTGGATATACAAAAAAGTAAAATTGAGTTCTAAAACATTATAAGAATCAGTACAGAGAAATCCATCCAGTTGTTAAGAGTATCATGAGAAATAACTTGGAGCTGAAAGCATCAGATGGGCCAAATTGAGGGTCGAAGCAAATAGAAATTGTACTGATCTCTACGTCTTTTAATTATTTCGCTAATTTCTATAATTTTAAAGATATATATCCTATTTTATTTTGAAATTACCCTTTATTCATTATTATACATCAATATTTTCTTAAAATTAATGAATAAATATAAAGTAGGAAGGCAAAAAGTCTGAATAAAACTGACACATCCAATAGTGTTAGATTTACCCTTATTGAGGATTGAGTACTTCCGTCCAATTCTTGATTATAAAAGCATTAATTTCTGAGTAAAGGAATTTTCTCAAATTTACTCTCAATATATTTTTGTAAGAAAACACTTATATCAATCTAAAAGCTGAGATCCTTTATTATTTACATAAAATAAAATGATAAATATCAAATAGTATTTAGTTATACAACAATAGTTATAGTTTATAGTACATATGGCTAGTTAGAGTTTAATGAGTATATATATATGAATGCATGTGTTTCTATGTATATTTATGTATGAATGCATGCATATCTATATCTATGCGTGTGTTTGCACGCTACATATATAAAACTTTTTAAGTCTGTTTTAGTAATTAATTTTAGGATAGTCAATCTTAAACGTTGTGTATTTTCGTTATAAAAGTTATTAACTCACCTATAAAACAGTGCTTTTCATTACAAAAATCATTTAACATACAATAAAATAATTAATTTAGCACAATTTTTGTGATATTTTAATGATTGTTATAATAAGAACACATAATTTTTTAGGTTTTAACATGTATCATTAACCAATATTATTAGACGTACAACCCAAATGCAGCACAAAGTCTACAACCTGATATGGTAGCTGTTACACCCTTGATACTTGCGCATGCTTGGCATAGCTTGCCTTGCGCTATGCCAAGGCTGGATGGGGCGGCCAGGGTGCACGCCTATGAGAAGCGCACGGGTGAGCGCTTAAGCGAGGTGGGATGACACGCACGCACGGGTAGCGGGCGTGATGTGTGGAGCGCACAAGGGAGTTGTGCGCGACACCATGATGCTACGCGCACGTTGGGGGCAACGTAGCGCCTTGACACTAGCACATGCACGCATGCGGGCTGGGACGCTTGCGAGATAGCAAGCGCGCGCACGGGTAGCGCGCCACAAAATAGCGACATGGCGCATGGCAGCGGGCGACATGGCGCATGACAGCAGTTCATGGTGCACATGGACGTGTTAGTGGGTTTCAATCATGGCACATGTCCGAGAGGATTGTGGCTCCGAGAATTAAGGAGATAGTGGGCAGGAAGTTATTTCCGAAAGTGTAGGAAATGTAACTTCCCACTAACTTGGCGGTTGAGAGAGCTCAACCATGTCCTTGAAGGTAGGAAGAAAGTGGGTGGTTATTTGGGAAGTTAATTCCCATATCCCATGCCATGATCCCACTCATGGGTGGTTATGCTCATGAGAGAAGTGGGAAGTTATTCGGGTGGTTACTTCCGGAGTGGGAAGTTACTCGAGGTGGTTATTTCTGGGAAGTGGGAAGTTACTCGGCGGGAGTTACTTCCATGCCATGATCTTCAATCATGGGTGGTTACGCCTATGAGAGGAAATGGGAAGTTACGGGTAGTTAACTTCCATGATCTCCACTCATGGAGAGTGGAGGAGGTATGTGGCAGCGTAGGAGCGTGCCACTTAGCCTAGTAGTTGGGGATGTCAACTACATGGACCATGTGGCACTTTGCCCATGGAAATATGGCCTAGCAACCAGGGATGTTGGTTGGCACTTTTCCTATAAATTGTACCAAGATGGTGGGCTGGAAACACACTTGACATAAGACACAAGGGGAGAGACATTAGACACGAGTAGCCTTACTTGAGAGGGGCAAACACTAAGCGAACGGAGTAGCTAGTGTGGGTGTTAGTGTGAGTGTTTCCAGCACACAAATCTTGGGGCGGATTGTATTCTTTTCTTTGAGGCAATAAAAAGAAAAGTTGGAAGTGGGGACTTCCGTAAATCCTTTGTGTGCATTCGAAAAAAATTGCGAGTTGAGTTACACATACCTTCGGGTGAACCTCCGAAGCGGTTTAAAGAGTAGCTGGCTGAGCGTGGCTTAGCGCTATCGCAGGGCATTCCGCTTATCAACAAAAAGTCCTGTGACAGCAGCCTACATGGTAAAAATTTACTGGAGGAGGTGTAAACAAAAATGAACGAGAGAAGTTACATCTCTATTAAATTTTTGTCACTTAGACTACCACACCAAGTTGTAGACTTTGGATTGTATTTGGGTGTAAGTATAGTTTTATTGATCCTTAACATATAAAATAACGTATAACCAAATTATACAATCAAATTCATAGAACTTGACGTGGCACAAAGTCATTGGATAGGTAGCTAGGTCTTACTTTCTTTATAAAATAAGTCTTTAATTTTTTTTTTAACCCATCTAGCGAATGTTGTATGGATTTAGTTGTTTGAGTTGGTTATATATCTAGAGCTACTCTCAAACATACAGTAAGACTTCCCTTGATTTCATTTGAAGATAAAAATTTGCAATAAGATATTATAAGTTATTATAGGTCCCAAGAAATAATTAATAAAGACTAAATAGACTTTATCCCACTATTTAATACTTGATAAGGTTTTTTGAATTATAGTTGTGAGATTTTAGATAAATAATTATTGTTTAGGAATTTGATGTGTGATCAATAAAGCATAGATAAAACAACTATAAAATTCAGAAATTAAAAAATAAATAATTAAAGATTTTAATCAAACATTGCATAGAGAAATTTAACCTATAACTGTTACACAGTTGATCTGGGCATGCAACATTAACATGCTTGAGTCTTGCATGCAATGCAATCAGTGTATGGGCAACTATCTATATAACAAAATTTTCTGTGTTAGGTCTTAAGTTTGGCTTTGATAGGTCACCCAAAACTAATTTTGAGGACAAATCATAAATCGGCAAAAAAATCGCTTTAGGCGTCCCTAACAGCCTACTAAGAAAGTGTAAACAAAAGAAATAAATAGTTGAGAAGAGTTTATATGATATAACCAATTATACTGTTGAGACTCATTAGGAATAAAAATACAAATAGTTATTAAATACAAATAAAGAGCTTGAAAATATGAATAAAATCTACTTCGTTAATATTCTTTAACCAAAACATTTGGTTAGATTCTACTACAGCCAACTAGCTAGGATTCTAACTAATAATCTAAAACCCTATATATGAAGGGGTCCTTTGACATAAATTATTTGACAAAAAACTAGATATAATTTTTCAGTTATTGATCCACAAAATCTGATGGTTGAGATGGTTTATTAGATTTGGTAAGATTAATAATAATAAATTTATGTTAGTAAATTGTGTCAAAATTTTGTATCAAAAGAATCAATTATATATATATATATATATATATATATATATAGAAAATATTACTAAAAATAAGAAGTCTAGATGGGAGGGGGGATGTTTATACTGTATACAAGAAATAGTAGTGTTGGGTGATGAAATGAGCCGAAGGTGAACAATGGGAATGGTGGAAATATACATGACATGAGATGAAAGGGATGGGTTTAAAGGTAGGAGGATATCCAACAATTGCACGCCTTACGACAACAAAAATTGGCTGTAGCATCAGCAGTAAGGGTTATTATTTTTTTTTCTTGAATTAATATTAATAATTTTGGGCATTTATTTCGGGTTGTCCCGGTGAAAGAGAAAGACCCCACTCCTTCACATCCCCTCCTTCCTACCAAATGTTGTAACAATTACATACCATTAAAGATATGTGATTTGGCCTACTCAATGCTATTGCATTAATTAGACAGTGCCAACACTATGCCTGAGCCTGAGCCTGAGCCTGAGCCTGGCCCTGGCCCTGAACTGAACCCTTTTCCCATCTCTCTATTTTATATATATTATAAGCATAAGCATAAGCAGGACTGGTCTCTATATTATCCTTGATGTCCATTCATTCTTGATCTTGCTCTTGCCTTGACCATTCCTTCTATTCCTTCTCGGAGTTTGGCATTACACACTTTCCCAGTTCATATAAAGATTATACTAATGAATGGAAGAGAGAGAGGGCAGTGGGAAGTAAATAAATAAATAGAAGAAGACGATTTCAGCCACATACATCATGCATCACTCTCTTTCTCATGTTCCTTGATTACATGCTCTTTGTCTCCTCCCTAACACAGCACTCATTCCATATCTTATTAATACCAAAACCTCTATCAGGAAACTTCCATTCCCACGCTCTTCAGTCCTACCATCATGATCCGTTTGTTTTGTTTAATTTCATATCTTGTGATGTGACCATTTGGCATCCATTTCTTTACTTCTTTTTGCACTAAGGTTGTTTTTAACATAATATTAGTATATTCAATTGATTAACCCTTGAGAGTTGATATTGGATTCATAAAGATTAACAACGCTTGACTTAGATTGAGAGAAAATATTCTATTTGTAAAATATTTATATAAACTCGTATATACAAATTAATGTTACATTATTACATAATCATAGTATCATCTATCTTAATTAATATAATTTATTAATTAGATTTAGTCATTCAATTACGTAGTCAAGTCTATAAGGGAATTATTAGCATCCCCGTTAGATCTTAAAAGTTAAGTTTGCTGACACCCCCATTGTTTCAATAGTAGCACTAACACCCCCAGTTTGTAACAACAGTTAAAAGAATCTGATATCATAATCAAAATATATTTGCAAAGACAATTTTACCATCACTTGACTAATAAACAAATAATAAAATAATATAAATATATTCAAATTGAATAAAAAAATATAAAAATGGATAGCACTTCATTTATTATTCTTCAAACTAAGACGTATTTTTTTCTATGAAAAAATAACCAAAAAAAACTTGGAAAAAATGAGAAAGAACACCATAGCCAAACAGTGATAGCAACCCAGCAGCACCTTTGTTTATTAGGGGATATTAACACAAAGATAACAACCAAAAGCAACCATGTAGCAAAAAACAATAGCAACCTAGCAACAACAAACAACATTAAGACAGCAACCTAGCAGCACAAGTTAGCAAAGAAGCAAGCCAAAATTTCATAAAAATCCGGGACACCGCCAACACCCACCACCGACACTCACCACCATCAACCATACCCTTTCTCAATTAAAACAATATTCCTAATATTTCAAATTTTGGGGTGTTACAAAAATATTGTTAAGTTGAATTGAAGAGTTGTGTAGTCTTAAAACCTGAGGCTGCTCCTGTCATATTGAGCTTGTGGGTGAAACACATTCTTTTGCAGGTTGAAACGTTCTTCTAAACTCTTCCAGAGAATCAGAGACGTAACTACTTGCCGGCTAGGTCGGTCTAGTTTTCCGGAGAAAAATTCATAACTTTCCCAAATGACCCTAAACTTTATGTTATATTTTCTAAAGTACCATGGGTATATTTACGAAACTGCCACTGACAACTTTACTTCTAATTTTCATTTTTTTTTCCATTTTAATTTTCATTTCTTTCCAAGCATAGTTACTCTCCATTTTTCTCTTTGCAACTGTTTTTTCGTTCCCAAACTTTTATTTGATGGATTTTCCTTTTTAAATAATTATTTAGAAATTGAGCTTTTATTTAATATTTTGATAAATTTTATTTTTTGTTTATTTTTTCTCCCATTTTAATTCTTAAATTGTTTAATGTTATTTCTGTTTATAATATATCACTACAAGAAATTAGGCTTTTTACGGCGGGCCGAAACCGCGGTAAAAAGCCTTCTACGGCGGGCGCACGGCGGTTTTAGCCCGCCGTATAAAATGGCGCCGTAAAATCTCATTTTTACTTTTTACCGCGGTTTTAGCCCGCCGTAAAAAGTTTTTACCGCGGTTATAATAACTGCCGTAGAAATTCATGGTCTTGCGTAAAACTTTTTACCGCGGGCTTGAGGCCCGCCGTAAAAAGTTTGAGTCTCATTTACCGCTGGCTTATGACCCGTCGTAAAAAACTGTCGTAAAATTATTTACCGCGGGCTTATAGCCCGCCGTAAAAAGTCTACTTCCAATTCTAGTGGGACAAATTGAGAATTCATATCAAATTCAACAAGTCAAAAGTGCCCAGGGGCAACAAATAGTAATTAATTATATATTTATCTATTTCTTCTGAGATGCAGAATAAAGAATTGAAACTCAATTGATGAGATTAATAGTAGCATAATCCGACATCCAGAGTTAAGAGTAGTCAAAATACACATCAAATACAATACTATCTTAGAACAATTCAGGTTCCTATAGAGATAATATAAGCTCTACCACTACAAATTCACTTGACAAGGTTTTACAACAATCATCATAATCATAGACTTTGTGGCAAACACAGGATATAAGATAGGAACTTTCTTCATGCAAAGAAAGCAGAGGTGAGGTAAAAAGATAAGATCTCAACTATGAACTACTATACTGCCATGACAGCTGGGCGCAATTTCTATCAACAACTCTCCTCCTTCCCACTCATGTAGACTTTTCTGTGCTGAATTTTGCGGCCAAATAGGAAGGCAGACATCTTGTTGAGGCACTTTTTTAAATTCTGTACTTCGATTTCTCCAATCCTCTTGGAGCTGCAGACCAAGTCAAAATATACAGTTAAAAGAAAACAAAGGTCCGTTCATTAATCTCAATGCAAAATGCAATCTAAGCTCACATGCCAATATGACAAATTAAAAATCATTTATGAGATACTCAGCATAGGGTTGCTCATGTAAGATCAGAGAAACAAGGAAATATAACTAAAATATCATGTCATATTGTAGCCAAGGGAAAATCAAGATAGACACAAACAATTTTATTCAAACATTCTTCTATAAAACAAGATTCATGCATATAAGCAGTCAAGTGATAAAAGTCAAAATATCATTTAATTCCTGCAGCCCAATTATGATGAATAAACAGAACCTATAGCAAGTTGTAAAGCTTCAATCTCCATCAAGTCAAAGGTGTGAATGACATAAAGTTTCATCATAAAGAACCTATAGAATACGAAGCCCTAAAGAACGTTGCAGATGTAAACTGCTCTATTCCTGTCTCCTTTTTGTTTATTTATTTCCATTTTCTAATGCTGGATGTAAATTACAAACTAATGCTGGTTACTATCTGAGTGATCTTGTATTTGTTGATGCCCAGAAAATCACCTTTCTAGATTTTGCCACAGCTGCAAGCTCCTGTGCACCTTGTAAATCCTTTGGGCAGTTTTTTTAATTGGCTTCAAAAGCTTCTTTAGCAGCTGCTGTAGCTGCTTCCTTAGCTACTTGTTCCTGTAAAAAGTTATAGCAAAAATTGAACTCCAGTACAGATAGATACAAAAAGAATTTACTATACGTGTAAGGTTTATTAAGATATAGCAGCTGTGGCTAAGAATTAAAATCAGCAAATATCCCAATATCCAACTTGCCCACATTAAAAGACAGATTTTTTCAGCTTAGATATAGGTATCTAAAGAAGACCAAGTATACATATTTTTTAGAAAAGTATCCAGTTAAGTGCTGTTTTAAACGCAAAGGATTACCCCTTGGCATTAAACTATCAGTAATTTCACATTGATTTATGGGCTACATAATGATGTAGGGATGTAGAGTAAACATGTATGTATAGCTAAAAAGCCTCTTGAATATAATTCATAAAATCTTGGTTTCAATAGTTTACAACTCAAATCACCTCAAGATACTCCCAGTTCGTTTTTTCCCAAATTATCTTCTTGTAATGCTTCTCTTCCTCATTATGAAGATAGCCATCAACCTGAGCAATAAAGTAGGAAAAAATTGAGTCCTGAATAGCTTACTGAGAATCTCCTGAGATTCTGTCCCAAATGGATTGGCCAAGTAGCAAGCCTTAGCACATTGTAGAGCACATACTCTAACTTCAGCAGATTTGTCGGAGAACCTTTTCAAGAACTCTATAAAAAGCTCACGATATCTTTCTGCAACATTATTTTCTGGTAGTGCAAACAGTTTTCCAATTAAGTTAACAACTTTTATTCGGATATCAACCTGATCAATCCAGATATAAATTCAAAGAGTTAGTAAACACACACATGAGAACAAATTTCAAGATAGAAAAGAAGAGCACAAATTGAGAAGAAGTAATCAGAGTCTTCATTTCATGCTAATTAATAAGACAATACCAAAAATTGAAAACAGAAAGACTAAGCCATACCAATAATTCTTGGATCAAGTTTGGGATATCAACAACAAGCATCTGAGGAGCACACTGAAAAATTTTAAACATAATCTCATGGTAAAATTCTTTGAGCTCACTCCCTACAGAATCGCTGTCTGAAAAACAAGATGTTAAAAACCCACAACCAAATGGCTCAAGCTGTTCTACACAACTTTGGATTATAGAAACAGCAAGCTGAGAAGCAGCAGAAGATGCATCCTGCTATGGAGGAAAAGAACAAAAAGGATGCATTAAATTTCCAAAACCACAAAACAAATTCTCTAAACAAAAGAATAAGAATTCAGCTGTTATTAACTGAGCTTTTCTAAGACTAGGTTAGGCAGTGAGGTCCCATAAATGAAAAGAGATGCAAGGATTCCTTGACACAGAGAAGGCACAATCTACATCTACATTTCCAAAACTAAAAAATATAGATTGAAAATAATATAAAATGAAACATTTATTACAGTAAAACAAAAATAAAAATGAACTTTAAATAAGTAGTATACTTTTTAAAACTAGAAAATCAAACATTCCAGACAATTTTGAAAGAAGAGATATACACAGTATCATGAAATACCAATTTCAAAACCCAGATTTTTGGCAGTACTAAAGTTGAAAATGAAGATAATCATCATTACACAAAGTGTGAAAATAATCACTAAAATAAAATTATAAAACAATTAATTAATAAAATTTGATTAACAATTTTAACAAAAAATAGCAATCTAACATACAACAAAAGATTTATTCATCTAGAGCCAGATAAGACGCAATTGCAAGCAACACAAGATCTAGCACTGAGATATTATACAAATCAGTTACTAACATGTGGCAACATTGCAGAGTTCAAGGTGCAGGTTCCAAGTTCCATATCTAGTTCGAAAACCCAATACACCATACAAAAAAAAAAGGCCAAATCTAAATGAATTAGATTATGCAGATATGAACATCATCTCCATAACTAAATCTATGTTCAAAGAACAAATCAAACTTAAAACAAGTCCCCTAACACAGCTTCAAGATCCATATATACAATAATCTCTCTTAACCCCATCTTCCCACTTCACAAACTACAAACACTACAATCGGAAACATGAAGATTATTTAACATTAGTCTCGATAAATTGTGGTCACATTCGTACATCCCGCTCATGCCAAAACTCCAAATCACAAAATGCCACCACTCAACATCTTGAGACCACATCTTCATCCCAATGACAAAATTTCATCAACTTACAATTTAGGAACAACTAACTTTCACATAAGTAGCTATTCACAAACTCCTAAACATCCAAAATGCAGCCAATCTCAGATAAAAGTTTCAACTTTACATGCTCTGAACACACAATAAATCAATCTCTTCCCTGCCCATTTCAAATAATCCTAAAAAATCCATTTTTAAACCAATTTATCAACAAATAATCATCAAAACCACAAACCCAGAATCAAATTCCAATCAATGAACATAAAATTAACGTAAAATTCAACCAACCCAGATCTGAAAATCACATTAACGAGCAGAGGACAGAGACACTTACACCAGGGAACATCAAGATACCCGAAATCAGATTCCAACGCATCGGGTCGAAAAAGCCCTGGACCGACCCGCGAGAGCGGATCGTAAGGAGAGATGCAGACAAGGGTCCGTGAATGGTGGAAGATCAAGGAGGCACCAAGCAGGAGGAAGAAAAGGGAGAGTCTGAGGCAGGGCGACACATGGGCGATGCGTGAGAGGTATTTGGAGGCTCACAAGGAGATGTGAAGTCGTTTGTTGGTCTTGGACTCGTCGGCGGCGGCGGGCTGGGTGGATGTGGCGAAGACGGGTTCGGCGTCAGCTGCCGAATGGGGGCCGTAGCGCCGAGAGGAGAGGACGCGGTCGAGCATTGGGGCGGTGGTTGGGGACTTGGGAGAGCTTGGTTGCAGATTGAATGGAAGAGAGAGATGGAGACGACATTGGGAAATTGGGGATTTAGAGACAGAAGGGCTTGAGGAGACGAGATGGAGAGAGCTAGAGAGAGATTGGGAAAGTAGGGATTTAGAGATAGAGATAGAGAGATTGGGAAATTAAAGATGGAGAGGAGAGAGCTAGGAATAGAACACGACAGGGACAGAGAACATTAACTAGAAAATGCGTTTTATGATCAGCTTCTACTGCGGTTTTCTAAAAACCGCCGTAGATGTAATGGCTTTTTACTTCGGGCGTGGTAGCCTGCAGTACATTTTTATCTTTTACTGCATTTTTAAATACCCGCCGTAAATGACTGCAGTAAAAACTTAGTTTTCTAGTAGTGTATTAATCTTAGTTGTAGTTTTTGTTAAGTAATTCTTGTGTTTTAAAAATGTAAAAGAAGGTATAAATGAATAATAGGCTTAAATATCTCATTGTGGTTCCAATTTTTTTGCGAAATATATATATTAGAAAAAAATTTTCTGCATAAAGATTAGACACATATGAAAGTTAAAGTTATTTAAAAACTTTTTTTGCCAATCTCTTCTTTATTCTCAGTGCAAATATATATATATATATTGCATTTTGTTGGTAAAAAATAGTTTAAGATGTTTAAATGATCTTGATAAGTCAATGCTTGCTGCATAGTTTTTAAGCCTTAGTTAAGAATTATTAATGAAATTGAAGGGTTGACTTATTTTATTACATATGTTTTTAATATTTTTATTTCTTGTATAATTGGAGTTAGTTTGAATTGTTTTGGTAAAGTGTGAAAATTTCAAAACTTTAATATTATACTCATTTTAATTATTAAAACAAATAATAAATAAAAGTTTAACATATTTAAAATATTTATTTCTAAATACATTTTAAGGGATAAGATTCATTATGAACCATCTTTTCCTTACTAGCTGCAATTATTTTTTTATTTAATAATATTTTGACATTTGCTTAGAATAATTTCAATTAAAGTATTTAGTAATTAACTTGTTCAATTTCTTAATAAACAAAATCTACATTACAAAATTTTAATCCAGGCCGGTTAGGAAAAAAATTCGTAGCTACGCCCTTGTAGAGAATTACTAGGTCATCGACTCTAAGATATTGGTTCTTCAAATTTTCCATCAAGTTGAAGAAAAAACACCATGGTTTTTTTTCTTGTCTTGCAAAGATGCTTGATTTCCTTGGATTGTCTCTTCCAAATTCATTGTTTATAGATGTTTCCTAGAGTATTGTAACCATGAGAGATATTTCTTCATGTCTTGATCAAGTACAGCAAAAGTTTGACATCTTTTAGATGATTTTTTTCCCCTTTCTTCGTTAGCTTTATAACAAGAAAAATAGCAAATAGAGGACTAGTTTTTGCTTTATGATATGGAAGGTCTGACAATATGATGATCATAGAGCATACTCATAAAAACTATTTAATCAAATAACATATAATTTGCTTTCATAGCAGTAGAACAAGTCGTGCTGATAACATATTGAATTATAAACCCAAAAAGTCGTAAATGAAATAAATGTAGTATAGAGAGGGAGAGACAGAATGATGAAACTGCAAATGATATATAAACTTCTTATTTCTCTCAAGTGTGTACTCCAATGTAACAAAGGCCATGTATTTATAGGCTACAATTTCCTCACAAAAGAATATGGAGTTTCCATGCGTATGGCATGTGTCATACTCTTGTTATCCAAAGCATATGTTGAGGCACAAAGGTAGGGAGCCACTTGGTTCCACGACAAAAAAATTAATTTTTATACAATAATTATAAGAAAGCATAATGTCACGAGCTTAGAGGTTTGTGTAGCACGCTCGTGAGAAGCTAGACCAAGCTTTGTGCATATTTAAGCAACTTTAACAAGTAAATTGGGCGGACCGTAACAATAAACACTCTTCAAGAGAACGTAATTGTACATATTCAAAACCTTATCATCAATATAATTATATATATCTTATTTTGTCATAATTGTGATTGATCCACCAACAAAAATCACAATAAATATACTCAAGGCTAGCTGGATTTTGTTTTCTACAACTTCAAAAATAATCTGATTTAATTAATTACGTTGTGGAAATAATCAACTTTGCAAAATAAATTGAAAAATGTTCGGTAAACCATATTTTATCAGCTGTGCCTACCAAAAGCTGACATAACAATTTTTGGGAAAGACAAGTTTTAGAAATAGCTGTTCTTTCAAATTAGGGGTTAATTTCGTAAACCTCCCTTGAGGTTTGTTGAAATCTCACATGATCATCTTTGACTCTAAAAATCCTCTATACTTCCTATTTTCATTGAGAATTGTTAGAAATTTCTTTTAAAAATGTATATTTTCCCAAATTACCCTTAATTAGCTATTAAAATATTTAAAATTCAAAAATTTAAATTTGAAAAATAGAGAAATTCTCTTGAAAGACTTAAACTTTATAAGAGAATTTTTATAGGCACAAGTGGGACAAATTTTTATTATTTCAAGATTTTAATAAATGATTTTAATGTAAATTTTTTTAATCAAAAGTTTTATATTAAAATCATTTATTAAATTTTTAAGTTTAGGTATCGTTTATTATGGTAGTAATTTTTTCAAAGAATTCTTGGGGCAATGGTTGATGGAGGACTATTAGCAAGTTTTTGGTTTATTTTAAAATTTTAAATAGTTAATTACAGATAATTTGAAAATTTATATTTTTAACAGAATTTTAACGGTTCTTAACAGAGAAGGGAGATATGTGGGATTTTCAGAATTAAAGGTAGTCATGTGGGAGTTTGACAAACCTGAGGGGAGGTTGGGGAGTTGACGCTTCAAATCACCAAAACGAACATATTTTAAATTTATAATTAGAAAAGACATTTAATAAAGTCAATAAATATTAAAAATCAATAAAAATATATTAAAACATTCTATATTAAATAAATAATTACTTAATTCATATAATTTTGAAAAAATAAAAAATTTGTTGGAGAGCTGTCGGACCACTACTTGTTGTAATTGCTGGAGACCGAAGTCTAACCATGTTTGGTGACAGTATCAATATAAAAAACTTTTTGGAAGATGATTTATTCAACAACGTAGGGATCCCTAGCTTAAGAAGTGGCATTTCACCCAAAAAAAAAAAGTGTGAAATGTCCAAAAAGATCTTTCACCACCTTACGCAGCATAAAACAAGTAGCAAATAACATTTCTATTATGTAGATTAACTTATGCTGATAATTTTGGTGTCAATGGCGGTGCTAGATGCACATATTGATAGTCATCGACGACCAACCTAGGTTGCCATTTGGTCATGCTCGATAATTTATCTTTTTTAAGTTTTTATTTTTTAAAAATTATTAAATTATCAATATAATTAATTGAATATTTAAAATATTTTTGTTATTAATTTGGTAATTTTGTTAATCCACTTTTCAGTCCAAGAGTAATTATCGTTTAATATTTTTATTTATGGTAGTTTAAAAATTTTCCGCATCAAAGCAGAATCATATGATTTTCGGGAAGATAAAATTCCATGTTTTCGAAATTATTCAACAAAAAACATTATTATATAATTGGACTAATGTCATAGACCTCCCCCACCTTTTGAAATATTATCATCCAGATGGATCTTTTGCATTTTTGTATGAATTGGGTCCCTATATTTTGAGAAATACATCACATACCTTTGTTTTGTTAACTCTGCCATCTGATGATACATTTTTCCTTCCAAATACACAACAATTACTTAAATACCCTCAAACCCAATATAACAAACATGTGCATTATTACAATATTCCTTTGCACATGCAATAGACATATTAACCCTTACAGTTGCAAACAAAATATTAGTGGGCCCATCACATTTGGCCAACATAAATGACCTTTTCACCCCTGACAATTTGAAAATCCAATGTAGCCGTTGGAATCTACCTATTGGAATCATGCATCGCTTTATAAAAACCTGTATATGAAGCTTAATTAACAACTAACACTTCCTTGCCATACATTATACTCAGCCATCACACACATATAGAAACCATCACAGAAACCATTACACAACCATCAACACAAACAAATAGCAACACAAAAATATCCATCTACCTTCCATATAAATAGCATTGTAGACATCAAGGTTACTAAGCGTTGCAAGGCGCAAAATTGAATTCATCAAACATGAGTACAAACTCAGAAATGAATCAATCTATATCAACTAATACAAGGCATAGTAGCAATACATCTAGCATGAGTTTAAGGGGCAAACTTAAACTAGTAAATGGCAACGTAATTAAATTCAAAAATAGGAGATGCAAATGTGGTGCAAAGGCAGGTGTAATGATTTCAAAGTCTGTAAATAATCCTGGTTAGCTTTACTTCATATGCAAAAATGGAGTATGCAATTTCTATATGTGGTGGATCCTGATGTTGAAGAACTTAGAAATGACATGCATGAATTTGTGAATTGGACTAATGCGGTGGAAAGGGAGGGGTGGATGCAAAGGCATGATGTTGCAATGATTTTAACAGGCATCCAGGGTGATGTTAAGGAATTGCTAGCCCAAAATGGAATGCTTATGCAAATGGATGAAGAACTAAAGAATGCTATGATTATGAACAAGTTACTATTCTACATATTGCTGGTTTTCATTGTTATTGCATTTCTTGTAAAGATGTAATAAAGGTTATTTTATGAAATGACTTGTAACTAAAATGCATAATAGAAAGAGCAATGGGATAAAACGAGATTGTCAGAGCATATAAACATTGACTTTATATATTAATGTTAAAGTTAATATCCATTACAATGCTAATCCTGCACTAAAAGTAGAAGCTATATTATTATAAACAACAAATCACAGCAACTTCCAACTGCTAATGTAGGCTAATATTCAACACAAGTTCTGCATGCCTATCGATTGGGATTGACAAGTTCCTATACAAAAAAATGTGATCAACCTATTGTATGAGCTAAACCAAGTTCCTTTACCCAAAAAAAAGTAAGCAACCCTACTGTCGTGTTCCTACAAACCCAAAATAATTACAAAAGTACCCAAAATACATATAAACTGGTCCGTAAGAAGCCAGTTAAAGTTGTTGAAGTTCAAATGATGTCCTAGGGACTCCACCTTCTGGCTACACCAACAAGTAAAGAACTTCAGTAAGATAGAAATAAATTGAGGACATTTTATGTTAAAGAAACTTAACTACCCAACTGTTAACTTTACCTTTTCCTCTACCTCTAACACTTTTCTGTGAAGTAGCTTTTCCTTTCCCTCTCCCTCTTCCAACTGTGTGTAAAGTTTAAGTTGGTTGAGATGCTGGAGGAGTTGAGCACCTAACATCCTGTGATGTTGGTGCTGGTTAGGGTTGAGATGCCATTGCAGTTTGAGATGATAAGGCACCAGGGTGATGTGAAGCTGCTTGGGACTAATCTGTAGTAGGTTGAGAAACTACTCTAGCCTGTAAAAAGATCCAAAAAATAATTAGCTAAAGAGCCTAAAACAGAAGCTCGGTGATGTGAACCATATTTCACTATTAGATGGACCTCCAGCTTTTTGAGCTCCTTTTCTTGGAAGGTTGAGATGATGATGCATCATTTTGAGTTTGAGCTCGTTGATTTTTAGATGCAACTCCTTGTGAAAATGTCCCAACATTTGATGGTGTTGCCTTAAAGCAGAAAATTTATTAGTGGTCATAAAAACATAGCAATTATGAAAATTTAAAAATTGTAAGTAAATAATTTGCAAATAATGATCTTCTTTTTGAATTATTTGCTTGGGGGATTTGTACAACTCCTCTTGTTATGATTGTAACCCCATATTGTTTGCACCTGATTGTAAATAGCTTACTTAGGGTCTGATCTTCATTTGGTGCCCTTTTTCTATTTTTCTTAGGCCTCCCTGGCTTTGCTCTTTTCTTAGGGCATGTAAAGTGTTACATGGCACATCCGACCACTCACATTCATATATAATGGGTTTAATATGGTGGTTATAAGCTGTAATATATCTATCCCTCAACAACAACTTATTCACAAATTGACGCACATCTATTCTTGATGCGTTCGAAACTAGCAAGTATACTAGTCGCACAAGTAATAAAGTGATAAGTAAGATATCGTTCCCACGAGGATTGATTCTAATTGAATTTGTTATTTCCAGCAACAATTAACTAAATGGGGGGTTTTGTTTGTTGATTAACTAGATGAAAAACTGAATACTTCGGTAATTAATGAATAACACAATGCAAACTTAATTGAAATGGGAATTAATCAATGATAGAAATCTGGTTAAGGGATCATTCTCCACCACAAGATATGGATTTGCGAATTAATTGTAGAATTATCATCCAATTACACCATTGAAATTATCAACCGTAGATAACAATAAGCTCTGTTATCCCAATCTTTCCTTACTTTGTTGTTAAATAAAACAGCTCTTTATTTAATCTCTATCCATTAAACAACCTAGAACAAGCTCTCTAAATTTAATTCAATGGATGCATTATGATAAGAAAGATAGGTTGATCTAAGCAATAAACACACAAGCTCGGATTATTTAACTTAGGTTATATTCTCCAATTGCAATCTCTGATCACAATTTTGCTACGAATGATTAGAAATTCAAGACAATTACGGATCAAGATTTCTAATCTAGCAATAGACAATATCCAGATTATATTCAGTTGGCCACCCAAATACAATCCAGCAAGCAATCATAAGCATTAAACATGGGAAAATACAAGCAACTTCAATTAGAGAATTGGATAACAATTCCTTGCACAATCAATTCACAAAAACCATATCAAGGGCTTTGAAATCACCCTCAACCAATTCAGATTTAGTTACACATATTCAGATAGAATACAAATACAATACAATATGGAGACATTCCAGAAAATGAAAGGGAAAGGGAAAACTTAGCAAATTTGATGAAATCTCTTAGGATTTGTAGTTCTTCCTCTTTCCAAGCCTTCAATCTCCTTCAAGAACTCCAAGAGATGAGAGAAATCCAAAGATGCAGCCTCCTCCACGTTCTCCCCTCTTCAAGTTATCAAAATAAAACCCTAAAATGTGTTTAAATACTCTGCTACAGTGAACTTGCTACAGTGTCCCGTATTATACATGCTACAGTGATTGTGGAATTACATTTCTATACTTCTCACACTGTTTTGATTACAACTTTTGGTACACTGAATGGATTTATAAACCGTAAATTTCTCCAGAAAATAGACTTCGAGAGCTTTCCAACGGTATATAATATGTCATCGGGTTCATTGTATATCAATACAATTAAATCCGAGAAGATGGTTGACTAGCAGAGGTGAAAATGAAGGGTTTTACTCCATTTTTGTGCAAGTTGCTCCAAAACTCCTACAAACATCAAAACCACACAAAAACATAAAAATACCAAGGAATATAGCAAAGAAACATGGACGAATTGATATGAAAATGATACATAAATAGATACTTATCAATTCTCCTTTCCTTGGCACATGCAATTGCATATGTGCAAGGCACAACAGATATCTAAAAAAAGCCATAATTGCAAAACTCATCACTCAACCAGGCCATAAAAACTCTGCCTTTGTTAACAACCTCAAACTCAAGTTGACCACACCACATCACTTCCATGTTGTTCATCCATTTCCCTCTTTTTGAGATTATAATTCTAATTGCAGGGCCACATTTGTCTTCCATCTGTAACATTCTTTTATCTTGAAACCAGATAAATAGCCTCAGTGAGTAAATAAAAAACAAATGCAATTAATCCATTAAAAACTAGAGATAGTGACTTACCTCCTCTGCATTCTTTTCATCACTTTTCTTCTTATTTTTTCAAGCAGGCTAAGGTATGTTTGACTTCCATACCTATTGATCCAAGACTTAAAGCTCTCTGTGATATTGTTTGTCATGTGATCAACCTTCACCCTTGGATCAAATGCATACTTGCTCTAGCTCATGGCAGGAATGTTGTTCAGGTAATCAAATGCATTTTTATCTATCTGTTTTATCTTTTCCATGGCAACTTTAATGTAATTGACATTGGCTTCCTTGGAAGCCCTACAAAACAGAGGATGTAGACTTGGTGCTGCATGTTTCTTTTTTTTTTTTTTTTAGAATTTCATACAAGTGTTTAACACAAAACTTGTGTGATGAATATGGCCATTTCTCCACTAAAGCATTCAAAATCCCATCTGCCTTTCACTAATGAAGGTCAAGGGCATTCCACACCCATCTACACACCCAATGAACTATTCTATAAGCTTTAGAAACCAATTCTAGCTATCATTGCAGTCAATCTCATAGATTCCAACTGCTAACGTAGACATCCCATTGTTAGCATCTATGGCCATAACAGCCAATAGCACCCCTCCCATTGGCCCTTTTAGATGGAAACCATCTAGACCTTTAAAGGGTCTATAGATAGAAACCCTAACATTTGACATGGAAAGCTTATAAAAAACCTTTGGAGTTTAGGAGCCCAACCTATCAACTGTGTATTTGGCCTAACATAGATTGTGGTTCTAGGATTTGTAATTCTAATTATGTTGGCATGCTTATGCAATAAATTCAGAGCCTTTTGATGGTGTTACCCTACAAGCTCTAGTGCCCTTAGCCTAGCCCTATACAGTTTCTATTTGGTTGGTTGAATCTCATACTTTCTTTTTAAATCTTTTTCCAACCACTCAACATCTAGACTAGAGTTGTCTCTAAAATGCTCCTCATTTTTGTTTGCAACCCAAATGTAGGTGCATTTAGGTGTGTCAGGGAGCTTCTAACAGTTATGCACATGGTATAAAGTCTTGATTTGATATGTTATAAGGTCTTGAGTATGGGAGGCATGAATCCTTTAAGGGCAGCCCTTAACTACACACTTAGAAGTCACCCTTTCTTTCTCATTTCTCAACCTATAAAGTGCAATTCCTTTTTGAATGCAGTATTCTCTAAGGACCTCTCTAAAATGATCAACATTTTCGAAAGTTTGTCCGACCCTTAACTCAACCTCTCCTTCTAAACCAAACTTAAATAGGCTACTCCTATGCGCCATAGCCATCCTAGCACTAGCAACCTCCTCATTATAACTACTCACTATTTTTTCAAAGTTCTCCTTATCATTTTGATAATGTGATGGGTCCTCAGATGAGTCCTCTTGATTGCTATTGTCTACCCCACTATAAAGAGGTATTGGATCAACATCACTCTTAGGTTTATAATCTTCATCAAATTTAGTAGAGTGGTCATTTTTTTTGTGATAGGGAGATTTTTGTGCAGAAACTTCAGCATTAAGGTCAATCTTATCAACCCCAATAGACACCTCTGTTGCATTTCCATCTACCCTATTATAAACACCTTCTTTATTTCCATCTATCTTATTAGAGACTTTATTATCAATTTTATCATTACCTTATCTGCTGCATCTCCATCTAAACCACTAACCTGAGGATTACCATCATCTATTGCATCTCCATCTAACCTACTAATCTAAGTACTACCATAATCTGCTATAGCTCTATCTAACTTACTAACATTTTTTGTCCCTTTTCCTAACTCCTTTGAGGTTCATTATCATTAAGCTTACTATTTTTTCCACCTTCCCCATGAATTTGAGCATCTCCATCATCCTTATTTTGACCATTGAGCACTTAGACAATTCACTTTGAGCATAGGAAAGTCAATTGGTAGGAATTCCTCTGGGCGTATGTTCCACTCCTTCATCTTCACAAAACTTGTCAAATTGCTTAGAGGTGTATTCTTTGCCATGATCACATCTAACCCACTAACCTAATCATTTCCACCTACCCCACTCACTTCAGGTTTATTGTCACTAGGCATATTGTCCAACTGAGGAACATTTTCACGAACCTTAATTGGGAATTCGGTCATAAGTAGCTCAAGATGCATTATTCCAACCCCTACTGATATGGTAATCTCTAAAATCCCCCTCTCTTCATACTTCTGTAAAGTTTCCAAAAAATCAAGGTCACTATCTATATCCTTTCTCACCCCATTCCAAGGCAGTGACACATAAAATATCACATCCCTACGATCTAAAAGGCCCAGTTCGCAACATTGATTAGCAACAGTAAACAAACGTATTCTAGACACTCTATCGGGGTCTATATACCCAAATGTGATCTCACAAACATCATAATTAAACGTTAAAAAAATTCCCTCGTTAGACTGCTCTATGCACCAATGATAGATATTAAGAGTCATATATTGAAAAACATAAAAAATAAAATAAAAGAAATACTTCATTAATCATAGAAACTAAGAACAAGTCACCATGCACCATAAAGAAGTAAATAAATAACAACATTATTGTTCATGCATGCAAGTTGGGAAATAACAAAGTCTTAACATAAACTTAGAATATAGTCGCAATGCAACACAAGAAAAGAACATAAATTACAACATTTCTCATCCATTCGTGTAACAAAAATAGTGTAAACATACATGTTAATTAAGGCAGCAATTAACTTTATTTCACTTCAATTTTTAAAATCCCCAATTGTCCCTAAATACTAGGGTTTTGATTTCATGCTAGTTATACAAATAGAACAACATCAAACAATAAAAATGATTTTACTACTTAATCACAAAGTTAAAATATTAAAAGTCCTCAAATATTAGTCCTAAAATATCAACATTCTTCGACTTCAACAATACCACATCCAAAGCACGTACAAGGCAAAATAACAATAGCATAGGGAAACGTCATTTACCTGTCTGATATCCAGCTCAGCTTCAACGAGTTCTCTGTAATTCAGAGTAGCTTCCACTAAAGTTATATGACTTTAGTTAGAAAATGCAGGAAGAAAAGAAGTGGAGTAGTGGACCAAAAGGTAGGTCAAGAGAGAGATAATCAAGAGAAAGAAAGTGGAGTGGGGCAGCTTAAGGGTTTTTTTTTTCCTTGACTTGTTTTTATAGTGTTGACTTGGATGAAGTAAATGACCAAGCTACCCCTTCAGCATCGATTTATTTACATCTTTCTAATGGCAGAGTTAATAAAAGGGAGGTATGTGATACATTTCTCAAAACATAGGGACCTAGCTCATATAAAATTGCAAAAGGTCCATTTGGTTGTGTGAATGGGGCTTTCATCCTGTCAGAGCATTTGCGACCATGACACTATGTCAAAGCATCTTTCGAGACTCAAAGGAACATAAATGAGCCATGGGCAGGTCTAGAGAAATAGAGTCGCCATCTAATTATTCAAATGGGAATGAATGGGGGCAATTCGATTCCTCACTTCAGGACCTAAACTACCCTCATCCTTCAGAGATAGATTTGGGAAATTAGGTACGAGCCATTTATCTCACCTGGATCAAAATCTGGCCTCCACTAGGGTATACCAAATAAAAATAACTTTGGTGGTTATACAGTCTGTCTTAGTGGTCCATTTTATACATACATTTCTAGTTTTATCTTCTTTAAACAAATAAAATGATTTTTAATTATGATAGTTGTCTATTCATACAAAGAAAGAAGGAGGAGAATAGAATTACATTTCCTTTCAAACATGGGGGATAGGGATAGGGATAGAATTATATTGCTCTTCAATAAATAAAAGAAATCAAATATTCATTCATTCATACGAATCATAAACACATTCATGTAAATCACATCTTCAATATAATCAACCAATGCGAGATTCGATAAATAAGGAATTCCTCACCACCATGTGTGAGTCTATTCCATGTTTATCAAACCTCTACATGTATATTCATACATGCAATTATCATTCTTAGTAATGGTCCCTCATCATCAGTGTGAGTCTACCATCACTTCATGGCATCATTCTAATCATAGTGTATTCATGGCATATTCATACATTCATAATAAATTGATCAATTCAAATCCAAACAAAGTCATAATCTAAAATCATGGCACTTTGGCCTTATTATGATGATTCTATCATGGCATTCTAACCTATTGCAATTCTAGCATTTGATTCTAAATATGGCAATTCTAGTCTAGCATGGCATTTCTAGCATAATTCAATCAACTTCAATCATGGCTATTCTAGCTCAATTCAAGGAATCAAGATAGTAAATCAGTCAATCAAACCAATTCTTGCCTATTCTATGCTATTTCCTAGCATGCTTCAAAACAATCATAAGTTCAATTCCTAGCATAATTCTAAGCATGTGCTTATAATCATGTGCTCTTAAGCATGATTTCAAGCATTTGCAAAGAAAATAAACTCCTAAACATGTTTCTAATAAAGGAGGGAAAGATGACTTATCTTGAAACGCTTATTGATCTCGCAAAACAAACAAGGGTTAGAACAATTCATAATAATCCTAAACATGCTTCTAAGCATCAAAATAGAAACTAAATATGCTCATTCTAAGCATAAACAAACCTAAACATGTTTAATTCTAAGTAAGAAAAATTAAAAAGAAAAATGAAGGAGAAGAGAGGACTGCTCTGAGGATGTACCCTTTCTGGGTTTAGAGCAATAGATCGCCTAAAAAAAAAATTTAAACTAAAAAAGACTCCTTGAATTCTCAAGTGTGTTTTTAAGAGGGAGAAGAGGTGATTTTAATGTGCGTTGAAAATTGAGGAGGAGGGGGGATTATATAGTTGAGGATTGAAGTTGAAAAACCAAAAAGGAAGGATCCAACTGAAATTTTCCAAGAATACATGAAGAACAAGCAACTGACTGTGTGAGGATTGTCGATCGATAGTCTAGCAGTAGGACAGCTGGTCGGTTATGGTCCACCAATCCCCCTTGTTTCGTATCTTTTCAATGTAGTCCGCCTTTGACCTTTGTCTATTTGATTATGTGTAACTTTTTGAGTTCAACTCTGATTTATGATCTGTAAAATTCTATGAAAACTAGACATCTATAGCTTCACAATGGTATATGACTTATCAATAGATTCCTCTTGGATTAATTTCTATGATTTTTTAAAGTCATGTGTTAGATTTTAAAAAACTTTCTTCCTTTTGCTTCTAAAGGCATTTCAGTTATTTTCATTGCTCGACATTCATCTTCACTTCATCATCGAGCCTTAAAATTCTAGTTCTATAGCTTTGCCCGTACTTTGGAGAAGTTTGTGAGACACAAAAATCGACAAAGTATTCTTACTTTGTCTTCTTTCTACTACTACGCTTTCCAAGTGAACCATAGTTTTATCAACTCCCCAGTGACCCCCCTCTCATTTTGGCATCCTTCCCTTTCATCTGCATTTTGTCAGACTTCTTTAACATCTATTCTCCTCTTCAATTCCTACAAAAGAGATGTGCCCACTCAAGGGCTACTTTGCTTACTCAAGAGCTAATGTGCCCATTTAAGGGCTAGTGTGTCCACTCAAGGGCTGGTGTGCCCACTCAAGGGCTGGTGTGTCCACTTAAAGGCTAAAATGTATCATTCTAATGCATGCAATGCACTTTTCTAGTGCAGATCGTTGCATCCCTATGATACACAATGTGCACTCATCTAGTGTAGATAAATGCATCATTCTAATGCATGAAGTGCATCCTTATGATGCTAAGATAAAACACTCTTTAGTGTACTTACTTCTTAGGGTTTCTAATACTTTTTAGTGCACCTACTTTCTAGGGTCGCTAACCCTTTTCAGTGCACCTACTTCCCAGGGTTTGTTAGAACTCTTCATTGCACCTATTCTAAGGGCTTTAAACACTCTTAAGTGCACCTGCTTCTTAAAGTTTTCAATACTCTTCAATGCGCCTCTTCTTAGGGCTTGTGCCTATTCTAAGGGCTTAAAACAATATTAAGTGTACCTACTTCCTAAGGTTTTTTCTAATGCATGCCTATTGGGAAAAAAATTTATCATGCACTACTTCGCAGCCTTTGGACCTTTTCATTCTTAGGGTTTTCAACGCTCTTTGATGCGCCTCTTCTTAGGGCTTATGCCTACTTTAAGGGCTTAAAACACTCTTAGGTGCACCTACTTCCTAAGGTTTTTTCTAATGCATGCCTATTGGGAAAAAAATTTATCATGCACTACTTCGCAGCCTTTGGACCTTTTCATTCTTCTTGCCTTTGGCTTTCTTCATTCTTCTTTGATCTAATCAGACTTTGCATTTGTTGGGCTTTATGCCCTTTTTCTAAGTATTCTTCATTTTGATATGGATTTCTTATAGGCCATTGGGGGAAAATTCTTATCACTATACTTTGGTATTCTTTATTCTTGATCTCTTCAGATTTTGCATTTGAAGGACCCTTCACTTGGGAGGTTTATATCACATTGTTGATTCTTGGATTCATTGGGGATTTTTCTGTTGTCCTTGTAAATTCTTCCAAAAATATCGAATATATCTTGATGATTTCAAATCATTTCAAAATTCTTACCTTGTTTGGTGTATTTTTCAATTCCTGAATTCTTTCATGTGATTTCAACCAAAGATTCGATCGATTGATGTTACTCATATTTTCTTGTTAGTTGCTAAGCTATTATAAGGGTCAGGTGCTCATCACTGGTATGTTCAAAAATTCTTTCCGTCTTAAGGTAAATGTAGAGTTTTTCTTCTCTTCTCTTTTTCCTTTTTTATTTCTCTTTCTTTTTTTCTTTTTCTTTTTCTTTCCTTCTTTTCTCTTTTCTTTCTTTCTTATTCTTTCTTCGATCTTTTTCTCTTTTGCCCCTTAACAGTTGGCCCATTGTATGAGGAATGTCAGTTGGTGATTAGCCAACAACTGCCTGACGATTTGACTGTTGCTCGACAGTCTATATAAGGACCCTTTGCCTTCCTCCGCTTCTTTTGCACGACATTTCTTTGTTTTTCATCTGATTTGCCTCCGATTTTCTCCTACGTATTCGTCTTGACTTCCTCCTTCTAATGGCGTGTCATCTAGTCCATCTAGACTTGAATGAGAGAGATATGGTCGGGAGATCGACGTTAAGAGGTCTTCCAAAAGACCAAAAGGTCTTTGTTGTCTACGACGTGGATTCCCACATGATCAACTAGATAAGCATTTTTCTTCACTCTTCAGTCTTTTATTTCCTAGGAATTTTCTAGGCATGTATTCATATAAAGATTTCAATTTCTTGCCTTAGGACTTCTATGAGAACAAGATGTGTGAGTCATTTTCTGGAGCCTAAACTTGGTTCTTGGAGATAGAGAATGAGGATGTTAGAAATAGGATTTCTACTATTCACTTCTATGAGCTTATTACTTGTCTTCCACATGCTTCTCAGCACACCGATTTTCGAGCACTGGTTGCTCTATGTGAGAGATGGATGGACATGACCCCACCTTTCCATCTTTTGATTGGTGAGATGACTATCACACCATTTAACATTGCCATTTTGGCTGGCCTTTTGTGTGGTGGAGAGGTTATACCCATCAATACTTGTATTGTAGACCCGAGGGATCAACAAAATTTGATTTGTCAGCTTCTTGGGTATGATGTGAAGATCAAAAACAACATTGCAATTCGGTATACTGCATTGTACAAATATTAGAGGAGGAGATCAAACTTGATTCCAGTCAAGGTGGATCAGTATGCATGTAGCTTTATCATGTATCTGCTCAGTTTGATGCTTTTTGTCAACTTGTCAAACACTATCTTCTTGACTTTGCTTCCTACCCTATAGGATCTTAATCGAGTGAGGACTTTTGATTGGGGTTGCAATGCTCTCAACCAATTATACTCTGGTTTAGATCGTGCATGTCAAGACATCACTGCGATTACCGACTTTGCATCTTTACTTAAGGTAATGTTTCTTCTTTTGTATCTTCACATTTTGTATAAATCCTATTTCTGATTTTGTCTTATTTATAATAGATGTGGGCTTACAAGTTAGGCATCCTGCTTTCCCCACTTTCTGCTTGTCAAGACTTTTCTTTCCCACAGATGAAGAGGTGGGTTGCAAACCGTGCAGAGCTCGAGAGATCTCACAAGCTGGACTTCTTTTGTGATTACATCCACACGATGACCTAGGATAAGGTAAAAGACATTGCAGTCAATATTTCATTTATATCATAACCTCACCATATTTCTATCCTTTGCAAATTCATTCTGAGTGGTGGGGGCTCGTTGAGGGTTCGTCAACTACTTTGAGGGTCGTCGCTCCATATGTCAACTACTACATCCTTCTCCTATACATTGATAGTATGATATGGTATCACAGTGACTGAGTCTGGGATTGGTTCAAAAGCCTAGAGCATCGTCTGATTCCTCCTTCTTCGCTAGTACTGATAATAGTCTTTGTTGAGTTGGCTATCAAACCAGAGGTGCCAGATTATACAGTGGGATTCACTTGACTAAGATCGAGTTCCCAGTGATGACTGTTTCTTATGCTGAATAGGCATGAGCCATATTGCTATATACTAGGATAGGTCAATCTACTGATGAGGTTCCTCATCCTCCTTCTAGTTCTGCCTGCGGCTCTTTCAATCATGTTGGTATCTTTTTCGCCTATCGTGGGAAGAGATCGTGGGTTTCTTTTTCTGGTACTAGCACATTTGCCTCTTTTGCTACTATTACTAAGCAGCCACGTCCACCTTTGACCCTTATAGCTACTCCATTCGTTCTAGTTGGTTATGTGATTGGTAGCCTCCAAGCTTACCCCAGCAATGTAGTCTACATGTGGGATGCTAGTGGGCATAACAGCAGCCATGTGATCATTGAGGGTTTGACCATGTTTGTTCTTTTTTCGTTCCTCATAATACACTCTGATAAGTTTTCTAACTATGTATTCCCTAAGTTTCCTATTATTCTTTACATATCTGTTAGTCATGCAATATAATACAGGTACCACGATCCTCCATAGAGCACGTCTTTCAAATGCAAGCTGCTTCTCATGGGTATGTCTTGCAGATATGTCACCAGTATCAAGTAAAGCACTACTCTATGCTTCATGTATGCATGATTTCTATCTTAATAGTTCTTCTAAGTATATGTTTCTTGCTTGGATTAGATGAGTCGTCAAGAAAATACTTGTTTGGAGTGAGAGATCGAGCGCCTTCAGGCTTAGGTTGTTGCCTTCTTTGTTGATGATGATAATGATGGTGATAAGTGGGGATTGTTACCATTAGCTTCCTTCATGCTGATTTCTTTCTTTTATTCATTTAGCTTCCATGTATGAACTTTCCTGCTTTTGAATTTTCAAGATGTACAATCAAAGCAATAAGTTATGTGAAAAAATTTCAAAGACTTGGTGAAAATTTTCTATTTTTAGTTTGGTGCACTGCTTCTTAAACTGTGTGTATTTTGATCAATTTACATCCAAATTGGTTCAAATTTATTTTTACATCAAAATTTATTCAATTTTGAATAAAATTACAAAATCTAGAAGTTGCATGCTCGAAATTGGTTGTCGATACACAAACCAGAAACTTAAAACACGCGAAAAGGGGAGTTGGAGGGCTTTTTGCCCTAACCGCCATTAGCCGACTATTGAACTACCAACCCATTATCTTACCACCATTGATCGATAGTGGGACAGTCGGCTAGTAGTCCTTCCACTACCTGAAAGTGGTTCTTCCTCTTTTTGCCTTTTCTACTTCATTTCTTGCACTATTTAAGTGCTGCTCCTCTTATACTTCTCTCCATACTTTTCAATATTTCCTCCCTCGTTTCTCAAGTTTTCTTTCATGCTCTTCAATGCCTCTTCATACTTTTCAACATGTTTGAGGCCTTTTTCAAGACTCTTCAACCTCTTTTAAAGCTTCTAAAGGATGATTTGAAGTTCCTTCGACATGTGAAACTTGACATTCCTTTTCTTAAGGAGTGCACGACCTTCTGGGATTCTCATGATCACATCTTTCGCTTCAATGGGTAAAAGCTTTGCCCCTTGTATGAAGAATTCTCTGCCATACTCAGTTGTCATTCATCTAGTTTTGAGAGCATCATTCTGCCTACTGTTGAGACACCATGATGACTTCTTTGACTTTTTGATTCCTACCATCGACATTCACATTAGAGATGGAAGAGTGACATTGCCTTTCGTCATGCCTTTGCTTGAGATGATGGATAGAACCTCGTTTGGTTGGCTTCGCCTTCTTCAATTCTACATTCTTTCATAGTTTCTATTGGTCTCACCGGATGGTCTAAGCGACCCACATCTTGTGAACATCATTCCTTAGATGAGATCTGATTTCACAATAATTCCTTTGATTCTTGCTGAAATATTGATCGAACTAGATCGTGTTAGGATTGATCTAAGTCAAAGGTTCAGTGGCAGTCTTATGCTTCTTCAATTATTTTTCTTTTAACCCCAATTTTTGCCTAAGCCGCCCTTTCGGGTTTTTGACTTAGCTAGCTTGCCCTAACTTTTGCCTAAGTTGCAATTTTCAGGTTTTTAACTCAGCGGGTTTTTTCTTTTTCTTTGTTCTTTGCCCTAACTTTTGCATAAGCTGGCCTTTCGGGTTTTCAACCTAGTAGGCTTGCCTTAATTTTGGCCTAAGCTATCTTTTTCAGTTTTCGGCTTAGCAGGCTTTTTCTTGATTTTCTTTTTGAGATTTGGTTACAAGAGGGACTATTTATTTTAGCACCGCCTGCGGGAGATATTTTCTATTATAGCCCTCAACTTCATATGAGAAAGAGACTTGAGAGACATTCTTCTTAAGTTGTGTGGCTTTGAGTCTTTCCAGATGCTCAGATTCGTTGCACTGTCCACGGTAGAGGCTAGGGCACGTGACAGTCGAGACCTATATCACGTGTACCTTTAACGGGTTTCACCCACAATTCATTCTATCATCCTACTAGTTGGCAGTATGGACTTAAGCAGAGGATCGTGGATTTACCGACCACTTTCGGTCCTAGAAGACTGTTTTCTCATTATAGAGTGTGTGAAGGATTCTTGGCTGCATTAGATCATCGAGAGGAATCTATTTCATGTCCGGACTTTGAGACAGATGACTGGTACAAAGATTGGGTGATCCTTCAAGCTTTCATTCCTAATCTTACTATTCAAGCTAGATAGTGCCGTAAGCGATATGGCAAGCCTATTTGTAGTCCAGGGAAGAGGCAAAAACGACATTGATAGTTTTATTGTTAGCTTAGATATTAGATGCTTTCCTTTTGTTATCATGTAAAAAATAAGTCATTTCAAACGTATATTTGTTTCCAAATGATTTTATTTCATTTATAAAGGTAAAAGTGTTTATTTTTCAAATAATACGTGCACAATAAGACAACTTCTATAATTAATCAGCCATTTCTAGTTTTCTAATTAATTATTTTTTCTCACACTCTCTCTTTTTTTTCTGCATATAGTATTTCTGCAGCCTGACCATGTTGATGGGCTCAGTGAACTTATTTCCTTCCATGTTTGATAGGATGACAGCTCTGTTGGACATGAACTTCGTCACAATGAATAGGCCCTCCCAGTTAGGTTTAAATTTCTCTCTCGGATCAAACGCTACTGGCCCAGCTTGTTTAAGGACTAATTCCCATTCTTTAAGCTTTCTTGCCTTTTATTCTCTTGTTATAGGCTTGAGCAACCCACTTCTAGTACAACTGCATGTGGTATCTGGCCTTCATTATTTTCTCATCAATAAAGGCTAATTGTTCACATCTATTGTGAATCCACTCTCTTTCAAGAATTTCTACTTCCATCAGAACGCTTGCAGATTCATTTCTATCGCAATTGGTAGGACCGCTTCTAAACCACACACTAACGACAAGGGCATCATGCCTGTTGAGCTTCTTGGTGTCGTTCTATAACCCCATAACACAAACAATAGCTTCTCAGCCTAATCTTTATATGTCTGTATTGTCTTGGCCAACATCTTCTTGATGTTCTTATTGGTCACTTCTACTGCTCCATTTGCTTATGGTCGATACGGGGACGACTTATGGTGTTCAATCCCATACTTCTTAAACAAGGCCTTGGTCTCGGTCTGGAAATGTACTCCACTGTCAAGTGACGACATGATGTGGCACTCCAAATTTACATATAATGTTGTTCTCAATGAACTTCGCCATCTACTTTGCCCCCAATTTACTGTAGAACTCAGCTTTTGTCCACTTTATGAAGTAGTCAATTACCACCACTACATATCGATGCCCATTAGAGGCTGACGGCTTTATCTCGCCTATAATGTTAATGCCTCATGCATCAAAGGGCCACAGTGCTATCATTCCTTATAGCTCAAAGGGAATCAAATTTCCATTGATCTGGCACTGGTGACACCTCTTCACAAATTGGACACAATCTGTCTATGCAGTTAGCCAGTAAAAGCCTTGTCTAATTATCTTCTTTGTAAGCATTAGCCTATTCATCTACGGCCCATATACACTACTATGGATTTCCTCCATGAGTCTTCTAGCATCTTTCTCATTGACACATCTTAATTGCATCGCATTCTCTTGTATGTCATCCTTGATGACAAGTAAATTATTGGGCCAACCTTCGTAGTACAACCCTGTCTTTCTTATTACCCTAATCTAGCAGAATCCTTTCTTCTAGGTATTTCTTCAAATCATAGAACTATGGCTTCTTATCCACTTTAACTTCTATTAAATGGGATTCCATATAGCGAGGGTGCCAAGCTTGTGATATCACTATTGGCCTTACAACAGCTCTTGAATACTCACCCAAACTGATGTTAAAGAAGCTAAAGTATTAGCCATTTGATTCTCATTTCTAGGAAGATGGGTAAAGGTACATTGCTTGAACCTCCTAATTATCTTTCTAATATGCTCAAGATATGGTTTGAGTCTTCCTTCCCTTAGATCCCAATCTTCGTTGGCTTGAGAAATGACTAGCTTCAAATCTCCCAACACTTATATTTCATCGATGCCCATCATAATCACAATTTCTAACCCGAAGGTACAAGCTTCATACTCAGCCATGTGTTAGTAACTCTAAACTCTAGCTTCTTTGCGAAGGGGATGACTTCTTCAGTTCATGATACTAGAATAACTCTTATTCCAGCACCGTTTCTATTGACAGCTCTATCAAAGAACATCCTCCATCCTATTACTGAGATTACCCCCAGATGTTCATCTGGGAAATCTAACTCCCGTAGTTCATCATCATTGACTGGATTTATGACCAAGAACTCTACTACTACTCTTTCTTTTACCACATTCTTGGTGACATACTCAATGTCAAATTCTGATAATTGAACCGGTCATCATGCTAGCTTCCCTACCAATGATGGTGCTTTATATAGATACTTTATTAGGTCTTCCTTTGAGACATCTTTTATCTTATAAGACTAAAAGTAGTACCTTAACTTCTTCGAAAGTCATAGCATGGCTAACCACGCCTTCTTTACGTAACTGTACTTTATCTCGTACTATAGCAACTTTTTGCTAAGATAGTAAATGACATTTTCTATGCCATTCTCATCTTCTTATACCAACATAGCACCAATGGTCTCTTTCTTAAAAGCCAAGTAGAGAACCAGATTCTTGCTGGGTTTTGGCAGTCTAAGAATTGGTGGATTCTGCAAATATTTCCTAATCATCTCAAATGCTTCTTGGCATTGATCATTCCACGTTACTGGTTGATCCTTCTTTAGAAGCCTGAATATTGATGCACAAACTTTAGTCAATTTGACAATGAATCAATTGATGTATTGGATCTTTCTAAGAAACCCTCAAACTTCTTTTTCAATCTTGGGCGATAACATCTCTTTAATCGCCTTAACCTTGTCTAGATCTACCTTTATCCTCTTCTTGCCAACTATGAAGCCCAATAGCTTCCCTGAGGTGACTCCAAAAACACACTTCTTTAGATTTAGCCATAACTTATACTTTTTCGCTCTTTCTAGGAATCTGTCTAAAGCTTCAAAATGACTATCTCAAGTCTCGGATTTCACCATCATGTCATCTACATAAACATCTATCTCCGTCTGTATCATATCATGAAATAACATCATTGTCATTCATTGGTAGGTCACCCTTGCATTCTTCAATTTGAAGGATATCACCTTGTAACAGCCGGTTCCTCACTTCGTAATGAAGGCCTTTCTTATCTTGTCTTATTGGCCATCATTATTTGGTTGTAACTAGAAAACTTATCTACAAATGAGAACGTCACACTGCAGTAGCATTATCCACTAACACATTAATGTGAGGCAAAGGAAAATCATCTTTCAGTGAGGCCTTGTTCAAGTCTCAATAATCAACACACATTCGGACCCTTCCATCCTTCTTAGGCATTAGCAAAATATTAGCTAACTATTCTGGATACTTCACCATATCTATAAACTTGGCTTTGATCTGCTTGGAGACTTCTTCCTTGATTTTTTGAGCCTTTTTCGGTCATAACCTCCTCAGCTTCTACTTAATTTACTTCATGAGCAAATACGTTGGAATCATATGCTCAGCGATACTTCTATGGATTTCAGGTATGTCATCATAGGACCAGGTGAAAAATTTTTCATGTTTCTTTAATAATTTTTCAAATCTCTCTCTCTCTCTCTCTCTAGGAGTTGTATCAAGTGCAATTCATATGTTCTTGGGTTTTTTGATTATACCAAGATTAATGTCATGATTTTTATGGTATTGATGTCAAATATACTAGTGAAATGCAAATTATCATGCACAGTTCCATCAGGAAAAACATCACACAAGTAAGCAAATTGGTTTTTCATTGCATCAAATTTTGAAACATACACCATGTGTTCTTCTTCAAAGAGGTTAGGAAAAAATACATCTTTATAATAGACATCTTTGATTTCTTCTTCAATGAAAGCAGCAAGGTCAATAGATGGGTTCGTTGGCGATGTTTAATCTTGAGGCTTCTCCTTCTTGATCTTTATCTTCCCAATCTCCTCAGCCAAGTTGTACCCCTTGATAATTTCAGTTTGGAGTATGTCCTTGAAAATTTGAATTCAAGCTTTAACATTCCCTTGTAAACCCATGGTTTGGTAGCTCCCACATACTTCGTATCTTGGGCTTTGACAAACTTAATGGTTTAACATTCCGTTGTAAACCCATGGTTTCAAAGTTTTCTTCTGCATTGGACATGTAACCTAACCCTCTTCTAGTGCTTTGTCCCTTGAAATCTGGAAGGAATAACAGGCCACTTCCATTCCTCCCAAGCCTAGTTCCTGACAAATACTTTTGTTTCTTCATTATTCCAGTAACAATAAGGCTGACTTCATCAATCATAACTATATGGAAACCTCCCATAAATGGAATCTCTCCAATGTTCACACTCAAAATAAAGGGTGCAATGGTCTAGGCATCATGAATGGTCACAATCTCCCAATCTATATTGAATTGGATATTTTGATGCAAAGTGGAAGGAACTCCACCAAGCAGATGGAACAATGCTCAGTCTAACAAAGCAACAAAGATAACTAGAATGTCAAGGACCGTAAACTCAATCATCACTTCAATAAGTTCAGTCTCCACTAATGCCTTGAAAATCCCAATGGCACTCTTTTTTGAATCATCATAAGCCCTGATCATCATATCTTAAGGCTCAAGTTCATCTTCACTAACCCCATACTTGTGCATTATCTTCATAAGCACAATATTGATGTTGGATCTATCATCCACCACGATACAAGGAGACGTCTTCCCACCAATCTCAACAGTGATAAACAATGGCTTGTTGTGATTCCTTCCTTCAAAAGGCAAATCATCATCAGTGAAGAAGATTACACCCTTCTTCGTTACCTCTGTGGGTTCTCTTTCGATCATGATAGTCAACATTTCATTTGGAGTGGTAGCCATTGATATCTCCACTTCTATCAAAGCCTTCATCATGGCTTCTCTATGCTTCTAGGATGAGATCAACAGGTCCCAAATGTCGGCATTTGCTCGAGTTTTCATGAATTGCTTGATGACTTGATCTTCTTCTTCTTCGACTTCTTCATTGGCTATTTCGTTACCCTTCTCAACAGTCTTTTCTTTCTCCACTGGTTTTTCCTTCTCCTTCTCATGGTAAAACCTACCATTTCTTGTCACTCCTAGAACATTCTCATTCTCACCCTTAAGTGTTTCTCCCTCAACTCGCACTTCCTCTTCTTCATCACTACTAAAGTCAGCCTAAAGCTTGGAAGGGTCTTGACTTTAGGAATATCATCCTAAATTCCCATGACTTTCACCTCCTTACATCTTTTAGGCAAGCTTTCTCTTCTCACAAGGCTCTCAACTCGCTTTTCCATCCTTGTTTCACTACCCTTCTTCACCTATAGGTCGTGGGCCTCTTCCAGCCCTTTTCCTAGCCATCTACTTCTCAGCAAACACACTTGTTGAGGTAGACTTCTTCTTGGTAGATATTTCTTCATCTTTCACCTCAACTTCTTCTTTATCTTCTTTTTCTTACTCCTCTTTCTCATGGTCATTAAGGGACACAAATTCGGGCTCTAAGCTTTGTTTGGCTCCTTTAACTGCAATGTTAGAGCATCCACCCTTCTTAGTGAAAATCTACGCTACCAAAGGAATGGTCTCTTTTTCCACCCTTTTGATGATCTCTTTAGGCCCATCTTCTTTAGTTTCTTCTACCTTGGACTTATTCTTTGTGGCTATCTTTCTAATGGATCCCTCAAGTTTGGTCTTTTCTCTTCTCTTGGCTCTCTCAATCCTACTAGATCCACCCTCTTTAAAAGAATTCATCACTTTTTCCTTAGTCAAGCCTGACCCAATCATGTTGGTCGATGGCAGAGGTACCTGGTTATAGTTAGGTAGTGGATTTCTTCTTATGTGAGGCTCTTCCAGCTCTAGATTAGGAATCTGACTTTTAGCGATCAAGTCTTGAATCTTATGGAAAAGATAAGTGCAATCATTAGTCTTGTGACCAATCACTCATTGGAACTCATAATTCTCATGATGCCTCCAATTCCTTGGCAATGGATTGGAACGTCTCTCGGTGGTAATGGCTGCAAGATCTTTTTAGTTCTTAATCTTGTGAAGATCTTTGACAATGGTCTTCCCAAACGAAAAAATTTCTTTTGTTGGGTGATTTCTTTCACCTCAACATGCTTCATACTAGACCTACTAGCTTGATGATATTGCCCTTGATTTTTTCTAGGGTAATTGTTACTGCTTCTCTTCTGCCTAGCCTTCAAGTCTTCTATTTAGATGTACAAGTCTTCAAATGTTTTGATTAGAGAGCCTGCAAGTCTATTATTGATGAAGACATAGGCTCCATTGATCACCATATGGACCTGCTATTTCTCTACAGGCCTCATGGTCATCTTGGCAGCTTTGACCCTCTAAGGGACCAAGTACTTTGAAAAGGTTACATTAGGATTTTGGTGCATAGTCTTCAAATCCCTCAAGGTTACCCCCAATCAGGTATTGTGGCGATATTGTTCCACGAACTGCTTGGATAGCTCCTCCCAATGTTTTCAAACTCTTTTGGTAAAATCATGGTACCATACTACTACATCATCTTCTAAGGATAGCATAAAGTAATTCAAGATATACTCATTTGTCAAATGAGTGCTGGCTATGATGGTGACATACTACCTCAAGTGCATCTTTGAATTGCCTTCTCCATTGAACTTGAGCAAATCTAGCATGCAAAACTATAGTGGCAAATCATTGTCCCTAATGAGCAAGATGTTATCTAGGTCTTCGACCATTTTCAACCCTTTCTTATTCAAGAGAGATTGGACCTTGTCTATGTCTTTGGCCAATTGCCTAACCAATTTGAGCTCATCTTGGTTGACTCGGCCATTCCCCTTATTTCTACCTTGGCTAGTCTCACCCTCATCACCACTATTACCTTTAGGTGGAGGCTGGTTCATGAAATTAGGCCCATTTCATAGAGTTTTGATGAGTTTGGCCATTTGTTGTTGGGTGTGGCCATCTCAATTGGACCATCTCTTGATTGTTATTGTTAGGTGTGGCCATGACTGGTTCCTATTTTCTTCTCAAACAATCACCTTGTCTAACCTAACTATGATGGTTACAAAACAAAGGTGTCAATGCCATGCATGCACGCATGTATGCATGATATGATGCATGCTCATACAAGGGCATAGACATACTTTTAGCCTTCCAACCTTATTTCTTCCACACACATGAGGTTGAGTATCTTTTCCTATGATTTTTTGCCTTATTCCCAAGTCATCGTCATAGGATATGGGAATATGACTATGGGGCTTATTAGAAATAAGCCATATCGGTTCTAGTATTTGTTAAGGCTAACAACCTTAGGTAGGGGATATTCATTCATTTTATACATTTTTTTCTTTTTTTTTCTTTTTTTTTTTTAAAGAATGCATCTTTAACCCATGTAGCGAGCCTTAGGCTAATGACTCCCAGACCAGTTGGCCTTAGGGCATTAGGTGTTAAGACACCCCTACGAGCTTAACGACTCGGGTTGCCGATGCTTTATTTTTGCTTAGAACTTGTGGATAGTGCAATGTTCAATCCCATTAAGCTTTCTCCTTAATCCATGTAGCGAGCTTTGGGCCAATAGCTCCCAAACCAGTTGGTCTTAGGGTATTAGGTGTTGAGGCACCCCTCGGGCTTAATTGCTCGAATTAAGGAGGCTACGAGACCAAACTTATCCACAATTGCTTTCTCTTCCTTTTTTTTCTTTTTTTTCACTTTTTTTTTTGCTTTTTTTTTTTTTTAACTTTCCCCTTCCTTTGTGTTGTTATCCTAAACAAAACAAAAGAACTCAAATATTACAACATCTCATTTTGCCACCCACAATCATGCATCAAGGTATGTGTGTGTGTGTGAAGAAAGGTTCATGAATACTTGCTTAATGAGTACATAAGCACACAAATTTATTTTTTTTTAAATGATAAGGTTGTGAGAGTTCATAGATTTGAATAATTCAAAGTGAAATGAATAAGACCTCCTTGTTATAAAATTCAAAAATCAAGAAAATAATATCAAGTTAGCTAAAATGAGTTCACAAGATCAAAATAAAATGACAAATTGGTTAGAATGGGTTTCAAGAGTTCAAACTGGCCCTCCATACTCTGCCATTCCTGACCCAGAATGCGTCTCAAGAGGATTTGAACTCCTTACACCGCACTCTGAATCTAATTACTAACTCGCTTTTTTTTTTTTTGCAAGAAAATAAAATTTCAAGACACACTTATGTCTACTATCCTTCCCCCCCAACCAAATGAAACATTGTCCTCAATGTTTAAATGTAGAGAGATAAAGTATAGGAGACATTACCTGAAGCTTCTGTTATTCAAGAGAGGTGACCTGAAAGACTCATAAAATAAAATGCTAAAAATAAAATAAAAGACAATAAAGGACAAGAAAAAATTACAAACGGAGATTCAAATCCAATTTGCACTTTTTGTTTTGCCCTCCTGCCCAATTAATTTGAGTACTAGCTGGGTCAGGTTCATACTCAACTTCTTGTAATTTGTCAAGTAGCTCACCAGCAGAAGTGGCAGAAATAAGGATCTTTCTCGCTGAATGAGGGATAAATTTTGTTCCACAGCTGCATCAACAAAACTTATCAAAGGATCAAAGAAATTTTTGACATTCAACAAACCTATGGGTTTTTGATGGAGATTCAGTTGGGCCCAAGAGGCAATTTGAAAAATTTCTTCAAGAGTGCCAAAGCCACCTGGTAAAGCAATAAAGGCATCTGAATTGATGAGCATATGTGCCATGCGTTCATGCATAGAGGAGACCTGTAACTCCTTCCCAACCGTTTTTCAACAATACTTTCTACAGCCAAAGCTTTAGGAATAACTCCTAAAACTTGAGTACCCCTACATGTGCAGCTGTTGACACACAACCCATTAACCGAGGCTACCTCCCCCATAAACCACATGAATCTTTCTTTCAGCCAGTAGCCTACCAAGATAATTCGCTACTTCTACGAACTCTTCACTTTTACCTGGTCGAGATCACAGAATACACTATCATGTGGATTAGACGTTTTGAAGTTCCCTCCATGTCTATGTGACTCTCTAACTATGTGTGAAGAAGAGAACAAGACATGTGGTATTTATGGAGTGCAAAAAGGTATGTTAATGATGATATCTATCTAGGTAGCTCGATTGTTTGTTGAAAAAGTTGACAATAATGCAAAAAAAAGGTCAAAAAGATGATGAAATAAGACACCATAAGTCAAACAAAAGATACAAATTCAAAAATGACAGCAATGAGGTATTAAAATTCAAAAATGATGGCACGCATGCATATGTACAGGTAGTTGTGACTGTGGCTCACATCTTCCTCTGGTTTTACGTCCAGAAACGGCTTAAACACCTTCTATGAGTTGGGGATATGCTTCCCATCCAGTTTTCTTATAAACTGGCAAACAGGGTCGTTTTGAGTCAGATTCCCAAGACTATAGCGTTCCTGCTCATCTCGGAATTGTGTCCACAAATTAAAAATTTCACGCTGCACAAGTCCACAAGAATGCGTCTCAAGAGTCGTTCGGATATCATCCAAAGACTCCTTACTCAGTCCATTCTTGATGAACTGTAGTTTATCCTCTCGATTGTTAGAAATATCCCATCCCAAGGAGCGGCAACGCTGGTTACAAGTCCATCTTGCACATCTGGGACAAACTTGTAACCTTTTCGCTCTTCGCTTTTTGGCATAAGAGCTTTTTCCCAAACCTGGCATATGGGAAACAAGATTATCTGAAAACTCACAAGAGAATCGAACCTTGGCTTCAATTAACCATCTTAAATCAGCAGGAATACCCTTACGCATCAACAACCTTAGTCTTTCTGCACGAGCTTTATAAATTTTAAGCAAATCATTTTGAGGAAGAGAGGGAAAATGTTTGTGCAATTTAGAGAGAATGGTATCCATGTGAAGAAAATGAGAGAGAAGAAAAGAAAATGGATGCAAGCAACAGTTTTTAGGGAACTGAAAAACCGACTTTAATAGTCACGGAGTACCGTATCCGCCACTTGACCGGGAAAAATCAATCCTTAAAAAGGATCGACTAAATCAATGGACTCTTCATTTTGGTCAAAATTTTCAAAGAATGGTTTTAACCGTTGTCCATTAACTTTAAACACATGACCATTCTTTGGGTTCTCAATTTCAACTGCTCCATGAGGGAAAACATTTTTAACAATGAAAGGCCCAGTCCAACGAGACCGAAGTTTACCAGGAAACAAATGCAATCTTGAATCATACAAAAGAACTTTTTGTGAAGGTTCAAAAGATTTTCTAACAATGGATTTGTCATGAAAACCTTCATTTTTTCTTTGTAGATTTTAGAATTTTCATAAGCCTCATTCCTGATTTCTTCAAGTTCACTCAGTTGGAGTTTTCGTAACTTGCAAGCATCATTCAAGTTTGTGTTAAATGTTTTAATGGCCCAATAAGCTTTATGTTCAATTTCCACTGGCAAGTGACAAGGTTTTCCATAAACTAATCTATAAGGAGACATTCCCAATGATGTTTTGAAAGCAGTTCGGTAAGCCCAGAGTGCATCATTAAGTCTTAAAGACCAATCTTTACGATTTGGGTTAACCGTTTTTTCTAAGATCTGTTTTATCTCCCTATTAGCTAATTCAACTTGTCCACTTGTTTGTGGGTGATAAGGTGTAGAAATTTTATGGGTTATTCCATATTTCTTCATTAAAGTTTCAAATGGTTTGTTACAAAAATGTGTACCCCCATCACTAATAATGGCTCGAGGAATTCCAAATCTACTTAAGATATCCTCCTTCAAGAATTTTACAACTGTTTTGTGATTTCATGTTTCGACATGGATTAGCCTAGACAAATTTTGAAACATAGTCTACGCAACAAAGAGATGATACACAAAACCAAAGACGGTGGAAAGGGTCCCATAAAATCAATACCCAAACAATCAAAGATTTCAACAAAAAGAATGGGATTCAAAGGCATCATGTTTCTTTTTGAAATGGATCCCAATTTTTGAAAATTTTCACACGTTTTGCAAAATGCATGTGCATCTTTAAATAAGGTGGGCAATAAAATCCACATTGTAAGATCTTAGCAGCTGTTTTTCTAGATGAAAAATGTCCTCCACATGCTTCAGAATGACAAAAGTTAATGACAATACTTACCTCATTGTCGGGTATGCATCTTCTCATTATTTGGTCTGGACAATATTTGAACAGATATGGGTCATCCAAGTAAAAATTTTTCACCTCGGTTAAAAATTTTCTTTTGTCTTGAGCATTCCAATGAGGTGGCATTTTCCCTGTCGCAAGGAAATTTACAATGTTAGCAAACCAAGGTACAGTAGCAACGGAAAATAAAAATTCATCAGGAAAAGAATCATTGATAGGTGAAGTTTCAATTAATGTCTCTGTCGTTAGTCTTGAAAGATGATCAGCAACGACATTTTCGGCTCCTTTCTTATCCTTTAATGTGATGTTGAATTCTTGGAGCAATAAGATCCACCGTATCAATCTAGGTTTTGCATCCTGTTTAGTCATTAAATATCTCACAGCTGTATGGTCAGTGTAATCAATTGTTGGAGAGCCAATTAAATAAGATCGAAATTGTACAAGCAAATACTATTGCAAGGGTCTTCTCATTGTTGTGTAATTCATTTGGCATCATTTAACGTACACTGCACTAGTTATACATAAGGCTACCTCTTTTTCTTGTCCTAAGACGCACCAAACGGCATAGTCACTTGACACAAACATCATTCAAAAGGCTAAGGACAATCAGGAGAGTGCATAATTGGGAGCATTTGTTAAAAGGCCAATTAGGTATCAAGGCATTTACATTCTTGAGGCCAGCAAAGGAAGTATCTTTATTAAGAGAGGTACAAAGAGGTTAGGAATAGCACGGAAATTCTTATGAACGTCCTATAAAATCCAGCCATGCCCTAAGAATGAACGAACCTCTTTAAAGTTTTGGTGGAGCCCAAATGGGAAATTCAATTCACTTGCTTATCCACTGCAATTCTGTAGAAGACACCACATGACCTAAGACAATTCCTGAAGTAACCATATAATGACATTTTTCCCAATTCAAAAAAAAGACCTTTTTCTTTACGCCTTTTAAAGACTTTTTCTAAGTTTTCAAGACAATTATCAAAAGAATTTCCAAAGACAATTAAATCATCCATGAAAAACTTCTAAACAATGCTCAACCATGTCACTGAAAATGCTTAACATGCATCTTTGAAAAGTGGCTGGGGCATTACAAAGTCCAAAAGGCATTCTCCTAAATGCAAAAGTGCCAAAGGGGCACGTGAATGTGGTCTTTTCTTGGTCTTCAAGTGCAATGTGGATTTGATAGTAGCCTGAGTATCCATCAAGAAAGCAGTAGTAGGGGTTTCCTGCTACTCTTTCAAGAATTTGGTCAAGGAAGGGTAAGGAAAAATGGTCTTTTCTAGTGACAGCATTTAATTTTCTATAATCAATGCACATCCTCCAACTAGATGAGACACGAGTTGGTAATAATTCACCCTTTTCATTTCTAACTACTGTAATGCCAGATTTCTTAGGTACTACTTGTGTAGGGCTTACCCACTTACTATCAGAAATAGGATAGATAATTCCCACATCAAGTAGTTTGAGAACTTCAGCCCTAATGACCTCTTTCATGTGTGGATTTAATCTCCTTTGAGGTTGTTGAGATGTTTTGGCATTTTCCTCTACATGTATTCTATGTGTGCAGATTAAAGGGTTAATGCCTTTTATATCTTTTAAAGTCCACCCAATTGCATTTTTATGCCTTTTAAGCACTTCTATCAACTTACCTTGTTGCTCGCATGTGAGGGATGAAGAAATTACCACCGGATATGTCTGATTCTCCCCAAGATATGCATATTTCATTCCTTCAGGTAAGGGCTTCAATTCTAACTTGGGAGCTTCCTCTTCCTTGCTTTCATTCATTTGCCCCAATTCTTCAAATCTTGATTTTGAGCCTTTTTCCATCACCTGTGCACAATCCAATAAAAAGCATATATCAGAAAGATCAGACTCTAGTTCCATGCTTGATTCTAATGAATTCACTAGAGAAGTTTCCAAGGGTCAGAAGAACTCCCTTTTTGGATGTGATCTTCCACAATAGATTCAATTACATTGGCTTCATCAACTTCATCTTCTTCTTCATTTGGTTGTTTGCACATATTAAAAACATTAAGTTCTAATGTCATGTTCCCAAATGATAGCTTTATGACTCCATTCCTGCAATTAATCAAAGCATTAGAAGTAGCTAGAAATGGACGCCCTAAAATAACAGAAATTGAATTGCTTACTTCCACTGGTTGTGTGTCCAAGACAATAAAATCCACTGGGTAAATGAATTTATCGACTTGAACTAACACATCTTCTACTATTCCTCTTGGTACTTTAATTGATCTATCAGCAAGCAAAAGAGTGACAGAAGTTGGTTTTAACTCACCTAGATTGAGTTTTTGAAAAACTGAGTATGGAATCAAATTCACACTAGCACCAAGATCAAGTAAAGCTTGTTCAATTTTATGGTCTCCAATAACACATGAAATTGTAGGACAACCTGGATCCTTATATTTCACTTTATTATTATTTTGAAGAATAGCACTTACTTGCTCGGCTAGAAAGGCCTTCTTTTTCACATTTAGTTTTCTTTTTACAGTGCACAAGTCCTTCAAAAATTTTGCATAAGAAGGTACCTGTTTGATCACATCAAGCAATGGAATGTTGACCTTTACCTGTTTGAAAATTTCAAAGATTTCAGAATTGTGAGTTGGCTTCTTTGGTGTAGCTAATGCTTTAGGAAATGGAGGCACAGATGAGGATTTGGTTTCTTCTTCGCTAGGTGTTGGGTTGGCAGCCTCTTCCTGTCCTTTAGAGATCGATTCTTCTTCTTTCTCACAAGGATTAGGAATGTGCTTTTCAACACCCTTAAACCATTGTGCGAAGGGTCATGACTGACTTAGCTTGGTCAAAATAATGGTTATTTGAACTCCCTGCATTTGAGTTAGATTGATCTTTGGGGTTTTGCAATGTTTGAGAAGGAAATTTTCCCTTCTCTTGGATGCTAATTGTAGATGCAAATTTTGCAAGAGTTTCTGACAAATTTGCTAATGTTTGAGCAGTTTGACTATTGAAAGTCTCTTGCTTTGTAATGAATGAATGCAATGTTTCTTCAAAGTCATTCCTAAGAGGAGGAGCATATGCATGATCATGAGAATTTTGAAAATTTTGTCGTGTTTGAAAAGGGACTTGTGAAGATTGTGCATGATTATCATTTTTCCAGCTAAAATTTGGATGATTTCTCCAACCAGGATTGTAGGTTTTTGAATATGGATTGTGATTTGGCCTTTTGAAAGTGTTCAAGGCATTGGCTTGTTCATGGAGACATTCCTTAAAGGCAGGCAAAGTTGGGCAATCATCAGTAGAATGGTCATTGTTATCACAAATGTTACATACATTTTCTTGAATAGAATTTAATTGACCACTCTTTTTCATTTCTAAAGCCTCGACTTTTCTAGCTAGGGATGCATATTTGGCTTGAGGTCATGGTCTATGCCCTAGGTTGTAATACCCTATTGTATGTCGAGGTTTTGGGCCTTACTTGTTAGCCGCTCATGGTACCAGCAGTGTCCCAATTTTTGTGCCATTTTTCTGCTAGAATCTAGGAAGCAAGTGCTTTCCTCAGGGTCTTTTTCTTTAAATTCTCCTCTACACATTAATTCTACTAGTTGCCTATCTTGATGTGTTAACCCTTCATAGAAGTGTGCAACTATTCTCCAAGTTTCGAAACCATGGTGAGGACAGGTATTAAGTAGTTCCTTATATCTATCCCAACATTGGTAAAGGGTTTCCCCTTGTTTCTGAGAGAAATCAGAAATTTGTCTTTTAAGAGAATTTGTTCTATGGGTAAGAAAAATTTTTTTCAAAAATTGTTGTTTCATCTCATCCCATGAACTGATGGAATTCGACATCAAATTTTGTAGCCATGTTCTAGCTTTATCTTTTAAAGAAAAAAGAAAAAGCTTTAATCTAATGGTGTTTATGCTACAATTTGGGTCAGTGTAGGAGATAAATACCTCTTCAAAGAGTTTCAAGTGCGAATATGGGTTCTCCATGTCAAGGCCATGAAAAGTGGGTAGAAGTCGAACAAAACTTGGTTTGAAATTGAAATGGCTTGAATCTGGAGGAGAAACTACACAAGATGGTGCACTAGTCCTTACCGGATTCATGTAGTCTTTGAGGTTCTTCGTTGGTTTTGATCATTTTGTTGCGAACGGTTGTCCCCTTCATCCGTGAATATTTCCTCATGATTGTCGGCCATGTTTTCTAAGGAAGATGATGTTTTTCTAACAAGTCTATCACTAGATGTTCGTGACCAAATTTTCATGCAAGAAAGAGAGAAGAAAAGAGAGGAAAAGATGAACTCACAAAAAAAACAAAAACAATTTTAGATCTAGATGAGAACAGATCATACTTACAATTTTTTTACGTCAAATTTTACCTTCCCCGGCAACGGCGCCAAAAAACTTGACACATCCGATAAAGGATTGTCTCCCAAGTATAGAAGCGTCGAAGTAATAAAACCCGGTGAGACCGGGGTCGATCCACGAGGAAGGGAATTTAAGCGTTACAAATTATAAGCTAAACAAATGTGATATGGATGATTCAAAGAGGTGACATGATAATATCAACAAGTATGTCAGATGGTAGGTGGTATTACCGACCATTCAAATATAAAACAAAAAGCAAGAGGAGGTAAAACCATCCATGGAAATAGGTGGTATAACCAACCATAGTAAATTAAAGACAATTTCATAAGGTGGTAGAACCTACCATAGTAAATAAAATAAAAAGTTCATAAACAATAGAATAATAAAAATACAATAGGAATTAACACAATAACAATGAAGGCTAAGGTTAGGGGATCCGCCCTTGATATTTCGAATAAGGATAATTAGCCCATTTAGTTATATGAATTATATTTATTTCATTACCATCATTTATACCACTTCTTATAAATGGGTTCAAGCAGCCAATGTGCCAATCACCATATGTCTACAACAAATCAAGGTTCCTAACTAGATTCGTGTCGGTAAGGAAGAACCATACATCATCTAGAAAGGATCCAAGCATTTGATGTGCCAAGGATTGTCGACAATGGATCAAGACATCCACTTTACGAGTGGTGTCAAGATTGATTAAGAAATTAAATATAAATCATATTAAATAAAAATTATAAGATTAAGATTATTAAGCACATATTAAGGGTTAGAGAATCCTTATTCTCATATCAAGGGTTTCACCCTTTCACCTTAGCAAAAGAGAAATTAGAAGAACATTATAATAGAAAAAAATAAAATGTAAGAAAAAGGAAATTCATTAATAACATAAACACACAAAACACAATACAAGATCCTAGCCAAAGCCAAAATGTTCCAGCCAAGGCCAAGATGCCCTAATGGATCACAAGGCACCTCTCTTTATAGATACATCCAGGGGCAAACTTGTCAAATTACAAGGGCATAATTGTCAAATATTAGTTGTAAATATCTTTGACAATTGGGATCATTAGGCACCGACTTTTGACCATCAATTTTGACATCGAAATGTTGTGAATTTTAATCACATGTCTTCATGAAAGTTGTAGATATTTCTCTCAGCTTTCTAGAACATATTAATTTGCACAATTTGGATACGTATTTTGAGAGATACGGTCCAAATACTGAGGCCTGGTCAGACTGGGCCGAGACTGTAGATGGGTTCACTTCAAGCCCAATTTTGGTCCACTAAGAGCCCGAATTTGATGATGCTTGTGAAAATGCAATCTTGTAGACAATTAAATCAGCTTTCCAAAACATTAAGAATTGCACCATTCTGATCTATAAATAGAGAGTTATGCCTATTTTACCGAACCTATAACATAACCAAAATTAAGAGAAATTAATTCCAAAGATGCAAATGCTACAAATATGCTTAAGTTGAGGAATTTAATGACACTATTAATGCAATATGATGAACTAAACTCTTATTAAACATGCATATTTCAGTGTTC
>SNVD02003457.1:0-17841 GCA_013180625.2 Boswellia sacra
AACCTTCTTAAATATTTTCCTTCACTTCCTCAAAATGCTGTGTTTAAAATTTATAAAGTACGGATGACTAGACTTTGGGTATTGATGCTCTTAAATCTGCCTGCAGATATCCGATGGTTTATCGAAGCCAAGGTGAGATTGTCCGGTGAGCCGGACATTAATCTCGCAAAATACATGCCTGGTCTAGGAAAGAGCTACTACGCCAAGAGGCGAAGAGCGAAAAGGTTACAAGTATGTTATAAATGTGCTAGATGGAAGTGTAACCAGACTTGTCGTTCATTAGGTTTTGTGTCCAGGAATAGAGAAGATAAACTTTCATTTATTAAGAATGGTTTGAGTAATGAATCGCTGGATAATGTTTTGTTAACTTTCGAGTCACATTCTTGTGGACTTGTTCAGCGTGAATTGCTTAATCTATGGACACAATTTCGTGATGAATTGCAGTGTAATACTCTACTGGATCTGACTAAAACGACCCTTGTTTGGCCGATTTTTATAAGAAAACTGGGATGGGGAAGGCAAATCCCGACTCATAGAAGGCGTTTCAAGCCGTTACTGACGTAAAAACCAGAGGAAGATGTGAGCCACAATCACAACTACTTGTATATTTGAATGTGTGTTGTTGTTGTCGAATTTTTTTTTTCTTGTTTCGTTTGATCGGATTATCAATGTTGTTTTTGTGTTGTTGTTGTTTGTTGATTTTGTTTGTTTTAATTTCAAGTTTTCTTTTTGACAAACCATATGACTACCCTATGTCATAAGCACACGTGGAAACGAGTGCGGAGGTTTTGTCAACCTTCGCCGAAAGTATCTCTACTTTTCTGCTTTCACGTGGGAGACATGTGTGGGCGTTTTTGTCAACCCCACCGAAAGTGTATCTCATTTTCCATGCTTCACGTGGGAGACAAATGTGTAGGTTTTGTCAAACCCCGCCGAAAGCATATCTCATTTTTTCAAATCTTGGGGCGATAAATCTGCATCGAGCAGCCCCCACCGAAATTATGTCCCCATGTGTCACATTTGAGAGTTTTACGTGTGTATATATCCATTCTCCATATTTTCAAATGTCATTATTATAACCTGTCTTACACTTGAAAAGCATATTACCTAACGTGCCTCATTGTCTTACACAAGGTTAGAGCACTTGTAGAAATGGAGAACACCAATTCGGCGATTCCAAAATATATGCGTATTTTATGGATCGCAATTTGGTAAAGATGGAGAGTTTACAAAAACAGCTCTTGATCTTGGGAGGACATTAGCTGCGAGGGGTATTCATTTGATTTATGGAGGGGGTAGTCTTGGGCGAATGGGGTGTGTGTCGCCAACTGCATCCTAGGAGGAGGCAAAGTTCTCGGCATTAATCGCCTAAACCATTAGCTGTACGGGATATCATAGGTATCAACGGGAAGAGTTACAGGTCTATAGTCTGCATGAGCGTATTTTGCACATATGGTTTTTAAGTCCGATGCATTTATAGCTTTACCCGGTGGTTATGGCACATTAGAGGAGATATTTCAAATCACCTCTTGGGCACAGCTAAACATCCATAAAAAACCCATTGTTTTGTTAAATGTCAATAACTTTTTTGATGGTTTGTTGTCTTTTCTTGATCAAGCTGTAGAAAAAAATTTTATCTCATTCGTCGGCGGCAAATCCCTGGTTACGCTTCAACTGTAGTTGAGTTAATTGACAAACTACAAGAATTCGTCTATTCGCGTGATCCAACAACGGCTCGGATAGATTGGTTTGGAGAAGGCAATAAAAGGCATAGACTGGATTTAACTCTCCATCTGTAATCTCTATCTATTGGTTTGCTTCGTTTTTGTTTACTCTCTTTTTATTGTGTTTATTTGAAGTTTTTCATGTTATTTATTTTGAGATTTTTCAGGTTGTTTCTTTCCTCCCATGTAATATTTTCTAATCTCGGTTTTTAGAGTGGTGGCTTAAAAAGTTCAAGTTCTCTTGAAACGCATTCTCGATCTCTTCAATCCATAATGGCTGAATAAGAAGGCTAACTTCTAAACTTTTTAGACCCATTCTAACTAACTTGTTTTTGTTTGCTGACTTGTTGAACTTTGTTATTTTATGAGTGAGTTTAGTTTTGCGTAATTTAGAGTTGTTATGTGCTTTTATCTTTATCAGTTTCGATTTAAAATAAAAATTGTGGAAAAACCTGAGAATGGCAGAATATGGGGTTTTCTTAACTCTTGAAACGCATTCTCTCTAAATAAATCTATAGTTTATTTATTTCGTGTTGTTTGAAGTGTCTTGTTTCTTGCTTTTGTTCTTTCATAATAAAGGTATATAGGCTGGAAACCTTAAGTCTGCGGGCTACTGGTCCTAAGGATTGTTGAAATATACACTCTTGACTCAGGTGTAACAATGCCACGTACCTCTTCTCTTGCATTTTAAGGGCCAATGATAAGGCAATGATTGAATTAAAAATAACTCTTGGAAAATGATAAATGATGCATGAATCTGTGTGCTTGAAATGTTTATTGGTTTTCGCTTTGCTTTTGATTCCTTGCGCAACATTGAGCACTGAGCTATTATCACTGAGTTATTTGTTCACTTAGAGAATGTTTATGTAATTTAAATGTTTCTTCGATTTCAATGAATTCTAGAACTTGTTTGATGGTCACTCGAGGCGAAATCCTAGACTGTGCAACATTGGGAAATGATTTAGGCCATTTTTAGACCGTTTGAGCCTTAATAGCCAACCTTGACTGAAATTGATCCCTAGTTACCCCTTTGAGCCTCTGTAAGCCTTTTTCTTTGTTAACTCACTAAAAGATTTCTTAACCTTAAATGAATTTGTTCTAAACAGTTTATCCCTTACCGACGAGCATGTAGATCATTCACAATTAAATTATGAGCTATGTTCTGGTTTTGGGAAGTTAGAGGAGATTGGGATGTGTCATGAGCAATACAAGTGAGTTCTATTGTGTTTAAAAAAAAAAAGAAAAACAGAAAAAAAAACCAATCTGTACTTATCGTCCACGTACTTACACATTGAGGACAATGTGTTGTTTAAGTGTGGGGGAGGGAAGTGTAATAAAAAAAGAAAAAAGAGAGAAGAAGAAAAACAAAGAAAAAAAAAAGAGGAAAAAAAAGAACAAAAGAAGAAGAATAAGAGATCTATAACCCTTAAGTGTTCTTAAAAAGAATGAAACAACAAAGTGTGGGGGTGTAGTTTTCTTTTGTTTTCTGCAAAAAAAAAAAAAAGATTGAGTGTTCTAAATAAGTTTGGGGGAGTAACCTGGTGAATTGAAATGAAGTTGTGTTATAGGTTGAGCTCTACATAGTCTTGAATGATTTATGTGTTTGTGGGTGATTTGAGCCAAATTATTATCCTTTATCATACCTTCACCCAAGCCAAACGTTACAAGCTTAATAAAGTCCTACTTGATCCTTGGTGTTGTGCATGTCTACATTAGTGGAGAGTGACTTGAAAAGCAGGCCTATGGAGTTCATTTATACACACATCTTCAATATTAAATATGATTCATTTTTATGCATAAACTCATCCGGGTTACAAGTGATTACGTGAGAATGGCTCTACACACACACACTTGAAGAATTGAAGTGAAGCGAAACTAATCTTTCGGATAAAATTCTTGATCAAGTGCATTATTTTGAAGTTTTCCTTGGGTTATAATTAAGTACACTCTTTGAGGCCTATTTGCAAGATGAAGCATTTGTGTGTTTTAATTTTTTTGTTGATTCTGTTTCGGTTTAGTTTTATTTCACATTGTCATAGTTGCTCGAGGACTAGCAAAGTCTAAGTGTGGGGGAATTTGATAAGTGTCTATTTATATATCATTTTCATATCAATTCGTCCATGTTTCTTGCTATATTCCTTGGTATTTTTATGTTTTTGTGTGGTTTTGATGTTTGTAGGAGTTTTGGAGCAACTTGCACAAAAAATGGAGTAAAACCCTTCATTTTCACCTCCGCTAGTCAGTGATCTTCTCGGATTTAATTGTATTGATATACAATGAACCCGATGACATGTTATATACCGTTGGAAAGCTCTCGAAGTCTATTTTCTGGAGAAATTTACGTTTAATAAATCCATTCAGTGTACCAAAAGTTGTAATCAAAACAGTGTGAGAAGTATAGAAATGTAATTCCACAAATCACTATAACATGTATAATACGGGACACTGTAGCATGTTACTGTAGCAGAGTATTTAAACACATTTTAGGGTTTTATTTTCATAACTTGAAGAGGGTAGAACGTGGTGGAGGCTGCAGCTCTGGAATTCTTTCATCTCGTGGAGTTCTTGAAGGAGAAAGGAAGCTTGGAAAGAGGAAGAACTACAATCCAAAGAGAATTACATCAATTTGCTAAGTTTTTCCCTTCCCTTTCATTTTCTGGAATGTCTCCATGTTGTATTGTATTTACCACGTTCTTAAACATGTGTAACTGAATATGAATTGGTTGAGGGTGATTTCAAAGCCCTTGATATGGTTTTTGTGAGTTGATTGTGTAAGAAATTGTTATCCAATTCTCTAATTGATGTTGCTTGTATTTTCCCATATCTTATGCTTATGATTGCTTACTGATTGTATTTGGAATGGCCAACTGAATATAATCTGGTTGTTGTCTATTGCTAGAGTAGAAATCTTGATCCGTAATTGTCTTTAATTTCTAATCCTTAGTAGCAAAATTGTGATCAGAGATTGCAATTGGAGAATACAACCTAAGTTAAATAATCCGAGCTTGTGTGTTTATTGCTTAGATCAACCTATCTTTCTTATTGTAATGCATCCATTGAATTAAATTTAGAGAGCTTGTTCTAGGTTGTTTAATGGATAGAGATTAAATAAAGAGCCTGTTTTATTTAACAACAAAGTAAGGAAAGATTGGGATAACAGAGCTTGTTGTTATCTACGGTTGATAACTTCAATGCTGTAATTGGATGACAATTCTACGATTAATTCGCAAATCCATATCTTGTGGTAGAGAATGATCCCTTAACCATATTTCTCTCATTGATTTTTCATGCGAATTAACTTTCTGTTTTGTTATTCTTCGTTTGCATTATTATTTCACTTAGTTAATCAATCAACAAAACCCCCAATTTACTCAGTTTTTGCTTTCGAATAACAAATTTAATTAGAATCAATCCTCGTGGGAACGATATCTTACTCATCACTTTATTACTTGTGCGACTAGTATACTTGTTAGTTTCGAACGCATCAATCATGCAAAAATAACCCACAAAATTAAATACAGTAGCACCCATCAACTTTAAAAAAATTGCAGATAGTCCCTTAAGAATTATCCAACTTTGAAATTTTCATATAAGTATGGAGGCTTGGATCTCTCAACTTAGACTGGTTAAGGAGGAGAGGAGGAATGGTGGCTATCGAAATTTGAAAAAGAAGCAGAATAATGTGGAGATGGGCGGCTAATGGTGGTTAAAGGTGGTTTAGGTGATGGTGATCAGAAGCTTAGATAGAGGTTTTGGTGGTGTTCTGTAATTGTTTGGTATTGAAAGAACAATTGTTGGTGAAGTTCCGATCTACACTATGGTGGGGGTCACGATATTTCACTCCCCGATGACCAACAATGAACAGTGATTCCAATTATGAATAATGGCAGTGATTGGAGGAAGAAGGGGTTCAACAATTTTAATTTCAAATTTTTCTGGAAATTTTTTTTTTCAAAACTAAAAATAACACACAAATATTAAACAAAATAAAAATTAAAGACACTAAAACAACAACAATTATATATAAGAACTAAAAGAAAAATAAATTCAAATTAAAACACAAAATAAAATACAAAATAAAATTAAATACAAACAACATGCAAATTCAAACTAAAATGGAGTTAATTTATTTTGATATTAATAAACAAGACAATCCCTGACAACAACGCCAAAACTTTTTTGCATAAAATCGGCAAGGATACAGAATCGTTACAAGTAATAAAGTGAAATACGTATATCGTTCTCACAAAGATTGTTGTTACTAGTTATCAAAATTTTATTAAGTCTTAATTAAAATAAAACAATCAAAATTGAAATTTGATTTGCAAGAAAATTAAAAAATAACAAGTAAAATAAAATTAACACTAAGAACACGATTACAAAACTATTAAGAATGAAACACAATAATACAATGCTCTAAGGTTTCGATTTCACCGAGATTAATCTATCTCGTTATTAAATACTATAATATCAGCCTTATTCCAAATTGTTGCCAATCAATTTCACTGATTTAATTGTTATTTTTTCTCATGAAATAATAATGTATATTAATATATTAGAATCACATCTCTGTCTCATTTAATTCATTATTAATACTCATTAAGCACAAGAAATCAATAAAATTGTACAAACCACATTCATATCTCTATCTCATATTGATTTATGACAAAATAATTAAGAAGTAACATGAAAATCACTTTTCAATCTCAATTCATATCTCAAATCATGCAAAAGTTGATCAGGCTTTCACAAGCATTAAACATATAATTAAATTGCTCAACAATCATGGAATAATAACTAATATATTAACTTTAATTACTAGAGTATTATAATTCGGCTACATCCTAACCCTAGAAGACAAAACTTAATTCATACTAAAAATTCACGCGACAAACATAATTACAAAAGAGGAAAAAAGAAAATTAGACTGTTGAAGACAAATCTAGCGATTACAGGCTTCCGGCACCGAAAACCACCATGCCAACCACCATAGGAGGGGAGACAGTTTCTCTCTCTAAGGGGCGAAAAGTTCTTCTCCCGAATGGGAGATCCCTCAAAATGAAGGGAAACATCCTACTTATAGGATGAGGGACAAATGCAAAAATTCAAAGCTTCAACTAAGGGGGTCAACTACAAAATTCTAAACCTATTACAATGCCCTGAATATAACAAAATTATAATTTTTGCCCTTCTGTACAAAAATACACATAACTTCTCATACAGAACTCCGATTGACGAACTGTAAGCTCCTTTAGAAAGTAGACTTATGGCACTTTCCAATGATATATCACATGAACTCTCGTTCATTGTAGATCTGCATAGAGAAATCGGAGAAGTTACAATCCATTTGAAGATAATGACTATAATTGCTCCAATTGCTATATTTTTGCTTGCAAATTCTCCACATTCGTACTCCAATATTATTTAACCTACACAAACACAAAATACACGTAAAAGTAAAAAAAAAAAAAACTGAAAACCGACATAATATTAAGCTTAAAGATACATGAATTGTGAGTATAAAACTCACTCATCAATGTTTATCAATGGTTGGCCTTATTCAAAGCCTAATTCAAAGAGGCAAAATGGCACCTTAATCGGTATACACCAATGTTGGACGAGTATCTTAACAATGCGTGGCTATCAATTACAGGCCCTATAATGTCGGTTACAGCATATATGTCTGCAAAAAATCCAATATTAAAGAAGGAATTAGAATTTCTGGCAAACGATCCCAAAGTGGTATACTGGGGATCTGTGGCTTTCTAAACTCAAGATAATTTGGGAATTTCTTCGGTATGTAACAAACTATCATTTGCTACGCTATTGTGTGTTGGATTTGATATGATATGCTTTTGAATATTCATTATATGAATTAATAGCTTTTTTTGTATAAATTTATTTATGATAAGACAAAGCGAGGGGATGTTCTGAAAGCAATCCAATGTTACATGCATGAAGTTGGTGCTTTTGCGGAAGCTGCTTGTGGACAAGTAATTAACATTGCCACCGGTAACATTTGGTAGAAGTAACACTCTCCTCCCAACCTTTGACGAAGTAACATAAACACCCCTAATTTCTAAATACTGTTAATCCATCATATATTATGAAAAGACAATTTTACTCTCATTTATATTATAGGATTTCTTTATTTATTTCTCTTTATAAAGGAGAAAAATTTTAAAAACATTAATTTTTATTTACAAATCAATTTTTTAAATGGTTTATTTACAAACCATTTTCTTTTTTAATTTTTATTTTTAAAAATATAATTTTTTTTAAAACTAAAGATTAGAAAGAAAACCATTTAAATTATCGTTTTCATTTTATTTGCAAATCATTTTCTTTTTAATTTTTTTAAAAAGATCATTTATTTACAAATGATCTATATAAACTATTGTCTATAAAAAATTTTAAAAAATATATGAATATTTCGAGTTCTGTTGGTGTTTTTAGAATTTGTCTCCTTTATAAATAGAGATAAATAAAGAAATCTTACAATACAAATGAGAGCAAATTTGTTTTTTCATAATATGTTTAACGGATAGACTAACAATATTCGGAAATTGGGGTTCTTTATGTTATTTCGCCGAAGATTGGAGGGAGAAGGTTACTCCGTCCAAATATTGGGGGTCACAAATAAATTACTCGCTTGTGGACACAATAAGCATATGATGAGGCAAATTTGGAAGAAGCTTAATGAATTAAGAGTTACTAAGATTACTCCCTTATCTCAAAGAACTATTGAATGCATATTGAACCTTTTGAGAAGCTCACATTTTGTTTATCTACATGGAGTTGGGGATGGTATTACAGACAAAGAAGCGACATCATCATTGTTTTTTCAGCCCACTCCCTTTTAGGAAAATAACATCAATTCAACTCTTTGCATTAATTATCAACTTAATTTGTAGCAAAGTTGATGAATGTAGTTAAGATGCATGTCAGTAAATATCCTTTATGAGACCACATTCGATAAGCTTCTTCCAATTCTTACGATGTCACTTTACAATCATAACTGAATAATCACAATACAACAAGAGATAGTGCATTTAATTACCATTTGATCAGCGAAATTCTTTAAGGGGTTTAGTTAAAAGCAAAATAAAAGTCTAAAAATGAATTTGATGAGCATTTAGTCTAAATTAGAGTTAGAGTGTCATCAGTTAGATGATTTAATGAGTATATTGTAACAACTAGAATTACAATTGGTATAATTAAAATGGTATCATCTTGATTTGGTGAACTAATTTATTTGTGTATGACATAAATCACAATAAAATAATAACCATACACAAATAATTAAGAACACCAATTTTATGTGAAAAACTCGTAAACAGAAAAAACCACGAGGACTAGATAGTTAGACATTAAATCTCCTATATCAAATAACGGGTTATGCAACATCAACCAATATATAAGACATCAAGATGTATGAACACTTATGAATAGGAAGTAAATTAACTTATTAACTCTTAGTTTGCTGAACTTAATTACTCTTCGTCTAAGAATAAATCAATATTATAAATCATAATCAAATGGATATTTCCTTATCATAGAAGTTTTATAGAGCCAGTACAATGAAATATGAGCAAGCTTACAATTAATACAAAGTATTCATTTCAATTATAAATTTATTGATTTAACATGAGCTTTGTTAAATTGACAAATAAAATTAAATAGTAATATAGACACACACACACACACACACACGTGCATATGTATGTGATTTACAAGTAAAAATGTAAATGGAATTTTAAATTCGTAATAAAATCTTTTAACATGTGATAAGGAATCATATGTTAAACGTGGTAATTGAAATTCGTAAGAAAAGTATTTTAACATGTGATTTTGTTACTGCATGGTGTATAAATTATAATATAGTTACATAAATTAGTTTGACTATACCATTTTGGTGTCTCTTATTAAGTTGGTTTTTGAATGTTATCCATCATTTGAGGCAATTAGATAAAACAAATAGTTTAATTACATTTTAATTCTATTATTATATTTAGGGGATTCATTCATGAAAGATAAATGAGAATACAGTTAACCACGTATAACTTAATGAATGTTGAAGTAAAATATATTAAATTATCTTACTAGTGGACCATGTAATTGAAACAAACAAATATCAAGTTAGATAATTTTAAAGCAATTTAGTTTCCTAATTAAATTTAATTAAATTAGTTTTAGGGTGAATAGAAAGTATAAAAGTGAAAAAGAAATTAAATATATAACTCTTCACACTATCCATTTGATAATGATCATAAGTGATAAAAATCAGAGAGGAGGAGAATTTTAGTTGGTTCATAAATTAATGAAACACGTAAAGTAAAATAATAAAATAGATGTAATAGTTTAACATTATATATATATATATATTAAATTGACAAAATAGAAGGTGAAGGTAAGATGCATTTGATTAAAATGAGATAACTTAACTAATTGTAACATGAATAGCCCAATCCAATTAATAATATGAATATAACATACTCTTAGACGTCATAGCTTAAAAAAAAAAAAAACCCAAAACCTAAACTCCGCCCAAGATAATGAACCCAAAAAGGAAAGCCCATGAAAACTGGCCTCCCCCATCGAAACCACAACGAAACACCAAAAACAGAAACAGAGAAAATGCTTCCAATAGTGTCAACGAAACATAAACCGTCTGCTCTTTAAGAGCAAGCCCGGTCAAAACCTTAATACAGAAACTCAAACAACAGGAGTAGGAGGGCATCGATCGATGCCAACACGATGACTAGAATGGCCATGGCTTCTGGTTCTGGGAGCGCAAGACCTCATGATCGTAGGAAGACTTTGCTCTTGCATTGGCGGCAAACTATTACTGACGTGAAAGGCACGACGACATTTAGGGTCAACGAGAACCTCAAAGGTTGTGGCTATGAGTTTGAAACCACTGGGATCCACTTTGGAGCGGAATACTTCCGGGTCTATGATCTTAGCGAGTTTGACGAAGGTGTGGGTGATGGCCTCCATAGAGACCGCGGCTGGGTCTTCTCGAATGCCAAGAATAGAGTAGCTTTTGATGGGAGTTTGGTGATAGCAGCGACGTGCATATGATGTTGGGGATGCAATGCAAACTCAGAACAGATTTCTATAAGAAAATTAACTTGTATTAATAGAGAAAATTCAATATACAAGATTTACATAAAAACTCCCCTAAACTAATCCTGGAGCTCTCCTGGCTCTCTCACACTCTCAGAACTCTCTAGTTGTGGATCGGACTCTCTCTGGAATCCATCACTCTTACAAACTCAGGCAGAATTCGTCCCATATTTATAGGAAAATTCTACATACAATTTCAACAAAGTTAGGTGGTAGTTCACCTAACCTTAACTTACCATATGGGAGGTGCCTACCTCCATTGACTTAACTCATTCACATGGGAGGGATCTAGAAGCCCCATGCATCATGCATGAGCTCATCAATTCTCGCCCTCCATCCCATGTGAAAGGGGATAATTACAAAAGTAATCAGACCACTTCTAATCCAACTATGTCTCTACATAGTTCTAGCTTATCTCTGGTGACTACTTTTGTTAACTAGTCGGCTGGATTCTCTTTAGTATGAATCTTCACAAGCTTCAACAGTTGCTTGTCCATCACCTCACATATCCAATGATAGCGAATGTCGATATGTTTCGTTCGAGAATGGTACACTGAATTCTTGCTCAAATCTAGAGCACTTTGACTATCACAATGTATTTTGTGCTCCTTTTGCTCGATCCCAAGTTCTTGGAGAAACCGCTTCAACCACAACATTTCTTTTCCAGCTTCTGCTGCGGCAATGTATTCTGCCTCTGTCGTGGATAGCGCAACACACTTCTGCAGTTTTGATTGCCATGACACAGCTCCCCCTGCAAAAGTGTAAACAAAACCTGATGTAGATTTCCTACTGTCAGGATCTCCGGCTATATCTGAATCTGTATAGCCTTCTAAGATTGGATCAGCTCCCCCGTAACACAAGCATATCTTTGATGTACCTTTCAGGTATCTGAGAATCCACTTGACTACCTCCCAATATTCTTTCCCTGGGTTGGAAAGAAATTTGCTCATGACTCCTACAGCATGAGCAATATCTGGCCTTGTACACACCATGGCATACATCAAACTTCCTACAGCAGAAGAATAGGGCACCGACGCCATGTCCTCTATCTCTTTGTTGGATGAGGGACATGATCTCTTGCTCAACTTGAAATGATTAGCCAGTGATACACTAACTGGCTTGGCACCATCCATGTTGAACCTTTGGATCACACATTCAACATATTTCTCCTGAGACAGCCATAATTTCTTCTGTTTCCTGTCTCGACGAATGTGCATCCCCAAGATTTGCTGAGCTGGTCCCAAGTCCTTCATATCGAAGGTTTTTGATAGTTCATTCTTCAACTGCTTTATTCTTGTTGCATCTTTCCCGACGATCAACATGTCATCCACATATAACATTAGTGCAACAAAGTCTCCACTTGGAAGTTTCTAAAAGTAGACGCATTGGTCTGCAGCGGTTCTTTTGTACCCATGACTCACCATGAAAGAGTCAACTTTTTGTACCACTACCTTGGTGCTTGTTTGAGGCCATACAAGCTCTTTTTGAGCTTGCACACGAGGTGTTCTTTTCCTTGAACCTCGAACCCTTCTGGCTGCTCCATATAGATTTCTTCACGCAAGTCTCCATGAAGAAATGCTGTCTTCACATCCATCTGTTCAAGCTCCAAATCAAGACTTGTGGTCAATCCGAGGATGACGCAGATTGAGGACATTTTTACTACCGGTGAGAAGATCTCGTCAAAGTCAATTCCTTGCTTCTGAAGGAATCCTTTTACCACTAATCGGGCTTTGTGCTTCATCACCTTTCCTGTTCCATCTTTCTTGAGCTTGAATACCCACTTGTTCTTCAGTGCCTTCTTTCCATCTGGGAGCTCGACTAGTTCATAAGTTTTGTTCTTCTCTAGAGAATTCATCTCATCTCGCATTGCATACAGCCATCGTTCTTTATCTAGATGAGATAATGCTTCATGAAAGCTTTCTGGCTCTCCCTCATCAGTAAGTAGTGTATACTCTGATTCCGGATATCTCCTCGATAGAATCTGACCCCGCTCAGATCGTTGTAGCTGAGGTTCTTCATTTCCAGGAGGTACAGCAGCTTCAATAGGTGATTGTGGCTCCCCCGACTCATCAATCTCTTCATTTTCCTCCTCCTGATCTGCTTCTGGAACTTCTTCTGGTACTTCATCATTTCTTGTGGCATTTGGTGTTGAATCTGCAACAATATCTGGGGCACTGCTAGTGGGATTTGTAGATATTGTTGTCTTTTCAGCGTCTTCATATGTTTGGTCTTCATGAAACACCACATCTTTGCTGCGGATGACTTTCTTTTCTTTGGGATCCCATAATCTGTATCCGAATTCTTCATCTCCATAACCGATGAAGATACATGGAATAGTTCTTGCATCGAGCTTCTGTCTGAGCTCCTTGGATACATGTACAAAGGCTAAACAACCAAACACTTTTAAATGATTATAGGAGGGCCTTTTATGAGACCATACCTTTTCTAGAATCTCGAAGTTCAGTGGCACCGATGGTGTTCTATTGATTAGATAACAGGCGGTACGAACTGCCTCCCCCCAGAATGGCTTAGGTAACTTAGCCAATCTGAGCATGCTCCTGACCTGTTCCATGATGGTTCTATTCATCCTCTCGGCCACTCCATTGTGTTGTGGTGTGCGTGGGACCGTTCTTTCATGTAGAATGCCATATCTTCGACAGTAAGCATTGAACTCTCCGGAGGTATACTTGCCTCCATTATCTGACCGGAGGCATTTTAATTTCTTACCCGTTTCACATTCTACCATCGCGTGAAACTCTTTGAACTTCTTCAGAACTTCATCCTTCGTCCTGAGGAAATACTCCCACACTTCATCATCAATAAAGGTCAAGAAATACCTTTTACTGCCTAGACTTTCCACTTCGAGAGGTCCGCATACATCACTGTGTACTAGCTCCAACAACTTTGATTTCTTCACTGATGAGGAGCTGAATGACACCCTCCGTTGTTTTCCATACAAACAATAGTCACAAGGATGAGACGCTGCATCCTTGGAAACAGTGATCAACTTCTTCTTCTGAAGGGTTGATAAACCCTTTTCACCCATGTGACCGAGCCTTTTATGCCACAAATCCAAAGGTACCATATGCTCTGCTACATGAAGGCTCTCTCCGTTTATCTTTACATGGGTCTTGTAAAGATTATCACATAATTTACCTCGAGCAACCACCATGCCTTTCAACATCTTCCATGTACCATTGGTGAAGCAGCTCTCATAACCTTGCTGATCAAAGGCTTTTACTGAGAGCAAGTTAAGTCGAAGATCTGGTACATGACGAACGTCCTTCAAAGTCATTGTACATCTGACGTTCGTTTGGAATTGAATATCACTAATTCCCATGATTTTGGCGATGCTGTTGTTACCCATCTTCACTATCCCAAAGTCTCCTGCTTTGTACGTGGTGAAGATCTCTCTACAAGGAGTGACGTGGCAGAAAGCTACTGTGTCTATTACCCATTCTACTCCTTGGTCTACTGTATGGAAGCACGTCTCTTTTGCACAAATGGTCACATCTTCTACCACTGTAACTCGTGGCTCTTCATTACTATGTGCCTGTGAACTCTCCTGGTTCTGCTTCTGAAGACTGCGATAATTTTTCTTCATGTGACCCTCTTTGCCACAATGATAGCATTTGTAGGTGGGTCTCTGCCCATCTGTTGACCTGCCCCTTCTGTTTGTTGATCTACCTCTGCTTTTGCTTCTACCTCTTCTCCAGTCTTCACCTCGAGACTGTCTTCCTCGATTCTCCATGATGTAGGCTTCATCTTGACTGGCGCCTGCATCTTTTCTTCTCGCATCCTCATTCATCAAGGCATCCTTCACCATTGACAAGGTAAGTTTGCCTCCAGGTGTTGAATTACTGATGAAGACCACTAACGTCTCCCATGAATCTGGAAAGGAACTGAGAAGTAGAAGGGCTTGTTCTTCGTCTCCAAGCTGTAACTCGACTGCTATTAACTGATTCACCAAGTTCCGGAACTCACTTGTATGTTCTGCTACGGGAGTTCTGCTCCGCAACTTTAAGTTTACAAGCCGTCTCATCAGGATGGCTTTGTTCCATGCTGACTTAGCCTGATACATACTCTCTAATTTTGTCCATAGAGAATATGCATCTGTTTCTTTGGCTACATGGTGGAAGACACTGTGGTCGATCCATTGTCTGATCTGACTGATGCATTTTCTGTTAATTTTCTTCCACTCTACCTCTTTTTCTGTCTCAGGTCTCTGCCCTTGAAATGCTATAGGATCATATAGATCCTTACAACTAAGGAGATCCTCCATCCTGGGTCTCCATAGTGTATAATTAGTAGCAGTCAATTTAATCATGGCTCCAGATGATTCTTCCATTTTAGAATAATTAATTCACTAAAATGGGAATTGAATTTCAAAAATTCGAGCCCACTGTTATGTCTAGAATGGTCAAAAATGGTGGAATAGCCCCTTCCGGGGCTCAAAAATTCTTTTTATGCAATAAATACGAAGCTTGGAAATTCTAAGGACTAAACTGAAATTTCTTAAGGGTTAAATTGAAATTTCAGAAACTAAGGGGGCATAAAGGATTAACCAGAACTACAGGGGCCAAACTGAAATTTTCTAAGGACTAAAATATAAATTTTATAAATTCAGGGGGTCAAAATGTAATTAATCAGAAATATAGGGGCCAAACAAATTTCAGAAAGATATGCTGACGTGGCAGATGGCTTGACACGTGTCGATGACGTGGCTTTGATGGGGCCTGATGACGTGTGATGAACACTTAAATATGCATGTTTAATAAGAGTTTAGTTCATCATATTGCATTAATAGTGTCATTAAATTCCTCAACTTAAGCATATTTGTAGCATTTGCATCTTTGGAATTAATTTCTCTTAATTTTGGTTTTGTTACAGGTTCGGTAAAATGGGCATAACTCTCTATTTATAGATCAGAATGGTGCAATTCTTAATGTTTTGGAAAGCTGATTTAATTGTCTATAAGATTGCATTTCACAAGCATCATCAAATTCGGGCTCTTAGTGGACCAAACTTGGGCTTGAAGTGAACCCATCTGCAGTCTCGGCCCAGTCTGACCAGGCCTTAGTATTTGGACCGTATCTCTCCAAATACGTATCCAAATTGTGCAAATAAATATGTTCTAGAAAGCTGAGAGAAATATCTACAACTTTCATGAAGACATGTGATTAAAATTCACAACATTTCGATGTCAAAATTGATGGTCAAAGTCGGTGCCTAATGATCCCAATTGTCAAAGATATTTACAACTAATATTTGACAATTATGCCCTTGAATTTGACAAGTTTGCCCCTGGATGTATCTATAAATAGAGGTGCCTTGTGACCCATTAGGGCATCTTGGTCTTGGCTGGAACATTTTGGCTTTGGCTAGGATCTTGTATTGTGTTTTGTGTGTTTATGTTATTAATGAATTTCCTTTTTCTTGCATTTTATTTTCTTTCTATTATAATGTTCTTCTAATTTCTCTCTTGCTAAGGTAAAGGGTGAAACCCTTGATATGAGAATAAGGATTCTCTAACCCTTAATATGTGCTTAATAATCTTAATCTTATACTGTTTATTCAATATGATTTATATTTAATTTCTTAATCAATCTTGACACCACTCGTAAAGTGGAGGTCTTGATCCATTGTCGACAATCCTTGGCACATCAAATGCTTGGATCCTTTCTAGATGATGTATGGTTCTTCCTTACCGACACAAATCTAGTTAGGAACCTTGATTTGTTGTAGAAATATGGTGATTTGCACATTGGATGCTTGAACCCATTTACAAGAAGTGGTATAAATATTGGTAATGAAACAAATATAATTTATATAACTAAAATGGGTTAATTATCCTTATTCAAAATATCAAGGGCGGATCCCCTAACCTTAGCCTTCATTGTTATTGTGTTAATTTCTCTTGTATTTTAATTATTCTATTGTTTATGAACTTTTTATTTTATTTACTATGGTAGGTTCTACCACCTTATAAAATTGTTCTTTAATTTACTATGGTTGGTTATACCACCTATTTCCATGGATGGTTTTACCTCCTCTTGCTTTTTGTTTAATATTTGAATGGTCGGTAATACCGCCTACCATCTTACATACTTGTTGATATTATCATGTCACCTCTTTGAATCATCCATATCACATTTTTTTAGCTTATAATTTGTAACGCTTAAATTCCCTTCCTCGTGGATCGACCCCGGTCTCACCGGGTTTTATTACTTCGACACTCCTATACTTGGGAGACAATCCTTTTTCGGTTGTGTCAAGTTTTTGGCGCCGTTGCCGGGGAAGGTAAAAATTGGCGTGCAAAATTGTAAGTATTCTCTTTTCTCATCTTAGATCTAAATTTTTATTTTTTGTGTGTTCATCTTTGCTCTCTTTTCTTCTCCCTTTCTTGCATGAAAATTTGGTCACGAACATCTAGTGGTAGACTTGTTAGAAAAACATCATCTTCCTTAGAAAACATGGCCAACAATCATGAGGAAATATTCACGGATGAAGGGGACAACCGTTCGCAACAAATGATCAAAACCAACGAAGAACCCTTAGAGACTACATGAATCCGGTAAGGACTAGTGCACCATCTTGTGTAGTTTCTCCTCCAGATTCAATCCATTTCAATTTCAAACCAAGTTTTGTTCGACTTCTACCCACTTTTCATGGCCTTGACATGGAGAACCCTTATTCGCACTTGAAACTCTTTGAAGAGGTATGTAGCTCCTACACTGACCCAAATTGTAGCATAAACACCATTAGATTAAAGCTTTTTTCCTTTTTCTTTAAAAGATAAAGCTAGAACATGGCTACAAAATTTGAGGTCGAATTCCATCAGTTCATGGGATGAGATGAAACAACAATTTTTGAAAAAATTTTTTCCCACCCATAGAACAAATTCCCTTAAAAGACAAATTTCTGATTTCTCTCAAAGACCAGGAGAAACCCTTTACCAATGTTGGGATAGGTATAAGGAACTACTTAA